>JAHZNP010000168.1:0-114579 GCA_020615345.1 Triops cancriformis | reverse complement strand
CCACCCCCCACCCCCCCTTACGCCATGACACTGATAGATGACCACTCCATGCAAACTGTCTTTCCATATGCGACGGGATTAAAGCTTTAAAGCTGCTTAAGAGCCAAAACCGAAACCCCCCAGCCACGCAGAAACAGAAAATTCCCGTACGTACATGTACGTACAATTCGTACTCCACGTATTTTACCCACTGTTCACACAAACACGAGGTGAAATCCCATTTCTGACCGCTGGTCGAGTTTCACAATTCTGTACCAAGAAAACATGCTCTGTAACTCCCAATCAATGCCTTTACCAATTTCTGCATTGCTGCAAACAAGTACTGGACAAGCGCCTGTCCGTCAAGTTTGGAATTACTAGCACGTAATTGTTCTACTTCCCCTTTAAGGGCAATCCTTTCCCCGTCCAAGTGCCAAACGACTCAAATTGAACTTGCAGCACTGCGCTATAAATGTTTATGGTGATGGAATAGGGGCAGAAGAGCCGGTATTTCTGCCGGCAACCCCCCTGAAAATGCAAAGTCGTCGCGTTTGAAAAACGCTGTTTCCAGCAAAAATCTCTTTCGCAATCATCACACACAACGGGAATTTCTTCCGCACCCCTCCGGCACCCTACTTCGCCCCTCAGCCCAGGGCCTAAGCCCTGGGGCGGTATTTCTGCGGTACCACCCCCTAGCTCCCTCTCTTTGCTAGCTGGCGTACTGTGCCAGCTCTTTCCCTCTCGGCTTCTAATGTTCATTTGCATAATCAATCGGTTCACTGCTTCAGCGCTTCATCCTCGTTCGCCAGAAACTTTTCCGAAGCGATATTTCTTCTCTATTTCTGCTGCTGGTAGCGCGTGGAAAGAGAGTATCAGGTCAGAGTATCGGTATTTCAGTATCGAATTCAATGGGTGTGTGATAGACCGCGGCACAGGAGACTTGGAACACACTCATGTGAGCGTGGGGGGTAAGGGGGGCGGTGGGAGGGTAAATATAGCATCTGGGAGAGAAAAGGACCAAGATACTCGGGGGATGTTGAGAATGTGGTCAATTAAGAGCAACAAGCCCAGTGAAATGATGATCCGAATGACTCCCTTGATTCGCATTCTCCCCCTACACGCCCTTTCTATTTCCTTTCTCTCCTCCGGTCCTTCAATGTTCGCCGCCCTTCACACAATTCATATGAATCCCAGGAATTGGGTACCAGGATCGGAGTACGGGACGCAGAGGCAACATTGCTTTGTCGGTCCGGAGCTGGAAAGGCAGAAATGGAAGGGAAAAAAATATAACTTGACAGACACAATATCGTTTTCCTGCCTTCGATATTAAAATGACTGCTGGACTGACCCGGGGCTAACAAGGGCTTTCAATCTGCCAAAGATGGATGCCAGACATTTCTTACGCCGGTTTATTTTGGTTTGTTTTTCTTTCGGGATTCTTTTCCTTCCAATAAGGTTGAGAAGATTTGTCTCAATACGACAGAAATAAAACGTACGTTTGCTTTATTTCGGGAGTATTTGATGTATTTGGAATACTTGGAAACGTTTATCATATTAGAAAATGTTGCGGAAAAGTATTACAGAAATGAAGCAGAACTTTGCGTTATTTCGGTTGTATTTGAAAATATGGGGCATGGGAATATTAAAAAAATGCAGAGAAATATTAGAAAAATAAAGCAGAAACTTGTTTTATTTCTGCTACTTTCTTTTAAAGTTGTCTTTCGAGGCTTTCAAAGATTGCTGCATTAATTTTACATAATTTGCTCATATTATTGGAGGTTCGTGTTAATTTTTCGATAATTGCTATCCAGTTTTGTTATAAATGTCTTTAAGACAGAAATTGTTTGAAACGTTAAATTTCTGTGAACTTTATTGATGAATTTTTCCGTCGCAGAAATTTTTGAAAGATTTCTGTCCAGCGCGATTCTTTCAGAGTGTTCTTTCTTTAACATTTTTTTTACCGATTTTACAAACACACTTTTCTGTTTTCTAGTTCTCGCGAAATGCTGCAGAACGATTTATTTTTTGGGGATTTTTTCCATAAGATTTCTGCATTGCAATTTTTACAGTTTCTGTGAAAGCTTACGTAGAATGTAGAAAAACTGTAACAACGACTTCTTTCTCAGTAATATTTAAAGACTATGCATATTCTCAAGTTTATGCGTGGATTAGTGATGAATTTCTTTGTTTTTTTATTAAATTAGTACACATTTCTGCACTGAATGTCTCTTGTCACTATATTCCTCCGAATTCCTCCGTTAAGTTACATTGTGGTGTCATTTCGAACGATTCTACATAAAATTTCTTGCTCAGCTAACACTCTTTAAAATTTCAGAGTTAAACTTCTTAGAAAGTCACAGAATTCTTTGCCATAAAGAATAAAAAAAAAACTGCGTTGAAATCCTAAAATTGATTTTTTCCTAAAATCCGTACGACATTTCTGAGTCAATCGTTTCCTTTTTAAATAAAAAATAACAAACTATTCTTTTACCCTAAGGAACTAACAATTCCTTCGTTCATCTTGTTAACAAAACTTTTAAAAGATTTCGCGTGGATAATGTTCGCCCTAATAACCTTCTAGCAGTTTATTCCTTAATTCCTGTTTCCTTTTTCATAATTGCTGAAATATTTCTCATTATTTCTGTGTAAACTGACTTGAAGATTTCTTGTTTGATATATTTAAGTCGCTTAATATATTTTAAACCGAATAATAGAATTATCTCCCGATACCTGATCTATTTTTTTCCGTTCAATAATCGAAAGAATATTTCTTCGATAAATATAATCATCGATATGAATCTTACAAGATTTCCTTCTTCCACTGCATTTGTATATATCCCGCAACCCATATAAATTTCTGCCACGACTACTTGCGGAGAAACTCTGCAAAAATTTCTGCCCGAAATTTTTTATTTTCAAAAACTACTACTTACCTTTTAAACACAATACTTGCACAATCCCTGCGTTAATTTTTTTCTCTAGCTCCCCAAACATTTATACCCTTCATTTCTATCTAGCTAGTAATTCTTCTAAAATTTCTTCCTGGATTCTATTTATTTTCAACAATCCATGCGAGATTTTGCGTTACGTCCCCTGGTAGCGCCGTTCGAACGCAAAGAGGGCGGTGGCAAAGACGCTTATAGGCATTACTGCGAAAGTATCTGGGAAGGGATTAGGGTGTAATGATCTCGCGGATTTACTTTTGTCTTTCTACGCAAAGGCACGAGGGTAAAGGAGGCTCAGGGTCCAAGTACCCTTCTTTTGACAGCTTCCTGAAAAAGAAATAAAAGTTAAGTAACCCCTCTGTCTCTCGCTTTATACTTGTCTGTCTTCAACAAGAAGGTGTGTGTGTGTGTGAGCGGGGAAAAGAGGGGGAGTTAAAGCCAAGTTTACGCAGTAATACTGCAGTAATACTAAGGAGGTGAACCGTGGCAGGCCTTTGTTGTGACGTGATTATCACGTATGCAGCTGTTCCGTGTCCTCTTAGTTGCTTCCTCGACTGGGGGCGAAAACTTTACGAGCAGCTCAACTGAAATTCCTCCCGGACTCACCTACGGGCTATTTTATGCGTATTACTGTCAAGACTTTAGGATTAATGTTCTTCCGCCAGCGCGAAGGGGGGCAACAAGGAATTAAACCGGCACAAATGAACGGCTCCCAAACGCTTCGGCGCTGTTTTGTCTTCCGCTGTACCCTTACGCCCTAGGGGGTGTACATTTTTAATCCTCCGATTGTTAGCAGTGAATCTTCGCAGTAATAGCTATTACTGCTCACTTCAAACTTCTCCCAAACAACGTTTTACGAGCATAGTACCATAAGAGATGGTTTTGTGTGCATAGGCAAACGAACCCACGTGAATCAGGGCGATCATGGGGAAGAAATATCGGATAAGAGAGGTAAAAGGACACTAAAGGATCGGACTAGGTGGATATAAAGATACTTGCGTTGAATTCCTGGATGGAAAGTTACACAGTCAGACAAAGAATGCTGTAAGTGATCGTATAAATCACGAAGAAATGAATAGTTGGAGTAATTGTATCGGATAAGAGAGGTTCAAAGTCTTCGAAGATTGTACTGCAGCTATGATAAGTAATATGGAGGACGTTAACTACGAGGAGATGGAACTATAACGTTACAGGGAAGTATTCCATGAATGCTTCAACAGTTACCCAAATTTGTGCAGAAATTTGAGTACTGCCAGAAATGTCCGAGTAGGTAACACTGAAGAATGCACTTGGGAAGCATTTCATGCACGCGCCATCGTGTTGAGCGTAAAAACGTAGCACTCGTGGCATTCCTGACGGTTGCAGAAATTAATCTGAAATTTCTGCCTCATTTCGCGAAAGATATTTCACGACTTGTACCGCCATGATTTCGTCGTTATCCTGAGCTTTAACTCTCCTACTGGTATATATTATAGTACTGAAAGAGAAATTTCGATACATTTCTGCATGTTGTATATTTCTTCTTCTAGGAGAGAACAGTCTCGTCCTAAGACATAATTCCGTGTGACATTGTCGGGGGTCGACAGTGATTCGTCCGCACGGTTAGGAACTAATGCAGAACAAACGAGACCCATAAAATCCTGGAATGGAAACGATGAGACGGAAGCTGGTAAAACATTGAAGCTACAAGCCTGGGGGGCTTATAACTATTCTAACTAAGATTACTGCGTCATGCTGTTTACCTACAGTTCACACTTTAATTGCCTTTATCACTCGTAAAATCTCGGACTTTTATCTTTCCACGCCATTAGTGAAAAAAGCGTTGCGGTACAATGTCAATTTAGCGGACATATAAGGGAGCGAATCTGTTTCACTTGATTGTCCATTATATCTAAATAAACGTCTTACGGGATTAAAGTGTGTACTTGAAAAAAATACACAGAAAATGCTTTAAAAATAAAAGAGTAAAAAATTAAAAGAAACTTTGATGGAAAAAGGGCAATAATATAGCCTGTTCTCGATTTAACGGACTTGTAATATAGGGTAGGTCTTCGATATAGAGGACTAAGAGAGAGAGAGAGGTTGATCTGTATATATATATATTGCCTATTTAGTCCGGAAGGAAACAAATACAATGAAACTCAAAGAATATGGTAAAAAATACACCTAAAATCTCGATTTAAAGGACTAACAAGGAATTGACTCTTAAAAAAGGAAGTAATACTAATTTTCTTTGTGAAAAAGCAATAACGAAATTAGTCAAATCGTTATTTAACAAACCGATAAGTAGCGTCCGTTAAATCCGCCATTCCTCTTAACCCGACTATCGTTAAACCATGAATTAATCAATCACAATATATTTCCAAATGATTAGAAACGGAGAATTCTGGCCGATTCGATCAAAGTATGAAGCAATGACATCCATTAAAACAGATTGTCCGTTAAATCAAAATACCGTAAAGTGAATATTTAAAAGCACATAATAAAAGCCAGTTTTCTACACAATAGATTCGAAAATCTGTTGAATCGAGACTTAACTTATAATCCCGACCATAATGATGAAATCTCGATTTAGTGCACTAGTAATTTAAAGAAATTAAAAGAACTAGTCCGTTAAAACGAGGCTTTTTTCTACTCCAATAAATCAAGATTTCCGATTCAACAAATTAGACTTTCAAACTATGGATCACGGTCTAATGGAAATCACTTAGTAGTCCGTTAAATCAAGACGTTAACTAGTCCGTTAAACCGACTTTTTTTAATGAATGGGCTGTCTATTAGCTATTAGCGGTTAAATAATGTATCAGTGGAATTCATTCATCACTGTCAGCAACCGAAGTCCGCTAAATCCAGCTATCCGTGTTGTTTTATTTTAGCGAAAGTAGTCCTAAAGAAGAAAAAAGTACTGCGAAAGTCTCGCTTTTGTCGATAAATTGACTTCAGCAAAAAAAATAATTGTGAAATAAGGAGGTCCGTTAAATCGGACAAAATTCACGTAATCTGAAAGCACGTGTTTCCGTTTGGCAAAGGAAAACTGCCCACTACGTCCGAAAAAAAGTATATTACCTACACATTTTCGTATGTCACTAATCATTTGAACGTACTTCAAGCATGACGTCCGTTAAATCCGAATTCTTTCCACTTAAGACTATGCCTATCGCCAGACTGACGACCCTTAACGCTAGTCCTTTCATCCTCCGTAATCGAAGTTCGTCTTTCGAATACTCGAAACAACGTACTACACTCTCACAGCCTGTCCGTTATTCCCAACATACCTAACACCAATGTCGGCCCAAAAGCTTCTCCTTCCTTTGACACCACGCCTGACGCAATTCCATCACGTTTCCCCAACTTCGCTGGCCGCCCAGCGTAGCAAGTTCGCCGCGAAAGCGCATTTACATTAGGCACGTGATTGTTTGCTTAAAGCACAGCAAAAGCCCTAAGTCTTCCAATCCACCTTCAAACAAACACGACACACACGCTTTCAATACCCACTACATAGACAAAACAACTCCCAGACTCTGACCTACGCAGAAATATCTTCCCAGTAAGCTTGCAGTAATTAGTCTAGCAAGTACATTTCTAGTTTTTACTTATTATTTCTACTCGGTCAGTAATTCTAGTTTTTACTTATTATTTCTACTCAGTACATTCTACTTTTTGCTAACTATTTCTACTCAGCCTCTACATATCTACGCTTTCTATACTAATTGCAATCATTTTGCAGTTATATATCCAGCCAGTACATATCTACTATTTACTTACTATTTTTACTTAGCCTGTAATTTCTTCGTTTTCTATACTAACTGCAGTAATTTTGCACTAATATACCCAGCCAGTACATTTCTACACTTCAGTTAAAATGTCAACCCCAGCGAGTACATATCTATTTACTTACTATTTTTACTCAACCACTACATTTCTACTCTAACTTCAGTAAACTTGCAGTAATACATGCGGCCAGTCCATTTCTACTCTCCCTACAACAATTTCTCTAAGCTTGCAGTAATAAGTCCGCGGCAGTACATTTCTACTCGACTTAAAAAACCCTTATTACGACTCCCCTCCAAAAAAACTAAATGGCGGCTTTTGTACTAATATGGGGTGGGCGTGGGGTGTAGGGGAGGGTTTTGTTGGTGTTGTAGAGGCTGGCGTGGTCCCGAAACACTATACTGACGCTCAACAATTGTGTTATGGCTGGCGAGGCAAATCCCATCAGCGGGCCGCTTGAATCAGAACGTGTTCTGTTTCCGTAACCTCGCCAGCTGTTGACTTGGGTGTAGTACAGTATTGTACGGTTATATCAGGGAGCCAACGAGCTTAGAATGGAAACTTGGGCCAATAATAAACTACCCAAAAATCCATGTCGACCGCGTTTTTTCGCTTGGCTGGGCTCGCCGTACCCCCTCAAAACCAAAAGAACTTGTACCAGCGCAGAAATCGTTCTACAAGTTTTCGTACTCAACCTTCTCGACTCCATAGCGTCTTAAAAAAAAAAGAAAAAAATCCATCTCACAAGTTCTGTGAAACAAAAGCCGTACCTCTCGCCATGTGAAGGTGATAGCAGGAGTTTGACACTCGCGGGATTGCTGGCTCGGTGCAGATAAGTTTACTTTCATATAAAAAAGGACACTTTTTGGCACAAGTTACCAGTCCGGTACTCAACTATATAACCTTTGCTACAACGACTTTAAAGCTGGCGGGACAGGCCTTTGACGGTGTAAGTCGTACGAGCATGGGAATTTTTGCATTGCATGACACCTTACATGTAAATTACCTGAAAGTAACTTTATAACTGAAGTGGAACACCGAACGTTACTGTGGGTACACACAAAGTTGAGATACTAAATATGCAATCTTCCATTTTGGAAGATTCATCAACTTTTCAGGTTTTTTTTCTTTTTGCATTTTCAGTTTAAACTGACAACGCTTTTATATATGCTACGTGTCCACTTAGAATGTCGAAGACGGAACGAGGAAAATTAACTAAATATTAGTTTTACTTTA
Organism: Triops cancriformis; assembly: GCA_020615345.1. Classification (NCBI taxonomy): domain Eukaryota; kingdom Metazoa; phylum Arthropoda; class Branchiopoda; order Notostraca; family Triopsidae; genus Triops; species Triops cancriformis. Next base: position 106,648 of record JAHZNP010000168.1, on the reverse strand, counting down.
AGATATACACGCTAATTTGTGTAGTTTATGTTTCACTTTGATTTAAATTGCGAAACGTCTAAACAGGAAATTTCAACAATTGAAATTCTGAAACGTTTAAATATGAAACGTGAAACAATGATTGAAATTGTGAAACGTTTATAATAAGCCACGTGGTTGCTGAATGTACAGCGCCTCTAGCGGACGCTGGTGTACTAAGTAATAGACGTAATGCCTCTTTTAGAACAACATCAAGAATTCTAGAAAATTTGGAAGAAACTATTAGACATTTCCGAAAAATTTCACGACAAAAAAAGTTTTTCTTTACAATCAAGGAATATCCACGCAAAAAGTTTACCAGATACGTCTTTAGTAATTTATGGTGAGTCGACACTTCCTTGGTAATGTTTAATTGACAACGAAGCACAATTTCTTTCCTACAAAAATTTTCTTCGTATTTGTGGGAGCCGAAATCTTACCAATATTTTTGTGAGTCTGGCGGAAATATATTTTGTACATTTGTTTACCATTTTGACTGGATGATTATGTAATCGCCTTATCTGTTGCAATAATAATAATAGTAATAATAATAATAATATGGTCTGAATTAAAGCATTTCTTAAAGAAATAAAACAATGAATTAAATAAAAAATACGGTAGGATTCTGAATTATAATTCCTAACTATCTTTATTAGTTTGTTTTCTTAAGATGAACGATGTCGCCAATGCAATACATTATCGTCTTCTGCTTTCTTTTAAAATTTCTTACGTAATGCTTAAAGCTGTTTAATTTCATTTAGTTATACAAATTGTTCGATTTTTGTTTGTTTGACGAATTAGATCCCTTTCGGATAATGTTTAACTATCTTATTATCCAAATAGTGATTTACCAAAAATAGTTATTTCTTCAGGCTAGTACGAGCAAAAGGCTGAAGGAATTCGATTCAATTTGGAGAAGACATTGCGTGCCATTACGATTCACTGTTCCAGCCCACTTACATGCAAATGCAAAAACATTCCAGATTCAAATCCCAAAGATTTCTCTTTCCTTGTTACAAACGTCCCAGCTTTACAAAGATTCATCTCAATGGAGAAGTTTTCGGTTTTGCGTACAAAGTGTCGCAGTATCGCCCACTGATTGACGCCATCAATGTGCAAATACTATCCCGTTTTGTTCCTTAACACTTTCGCCCACTTGGGGAAAAGTACTAGCCCAGGGTACTGGTCGCAAAGAAATTAATTAAATAGTAAAAGCTCGCGGGCCAAGTCCGCAAACCCAACTTCTGTACCCCGTACCCGAAAAGTAATTAAGTCTTTGCTTATTTGCTCTGTCACGGGAGCTTGGGCGCTTGTTTACCGGCCAGTAACAGAAATAAGGTCATAATATCATTCCCAGTCCTGCATTCTAAGTTGTAGACCGTACTTGGTAGGACGAGTTCCTGCTTACGTACGACAACGTACCCTGCAAAGCTTGGAGAGACCACAGAAAGAAAGAAATAGACGAAGAAGAGTGACAACGTCAGCCAAGACCCTCGGTGCCGACTACACAGTACACACAGTAATACGTGTAACCGTCCCCCACCCCCTTCTTTCACCCCCCGTGCCGAAATCTTCCGCCAGGCACGTCAAGTCATTTCCGAATGCATCACCGTTTCGCTAATGGAATAAAGCACAGCGATCGTCCAGACTCCCAAAATTTCTATTGCTGCACGGCGTTCCTTACTAACCAAAATGGCGCTTGACTATTCCTTCCGCCTTGGAGTGTCCCACCCTGCCTTCCCTCCCTACCTAGAAGGTCTCCTCTTCCGGTCGGTAATACACTGTAAAAGAAATAAGACGAAGAAACTACGTTTAAAGCAATTCTTATTTCTACAGCAATGGATAAAAACGGAATATCCAGTAATTTTAATAGTGAATACCCAAAGTGGCAAATAAATACCGACGCTGTTTGTAAGCTCTTGATATACGAAAATGTCACGGAACTTATTTGCCATCTTAATATTTTCGTTATTTTTTTTTACTTAGAACAATACTACAAAAATGAATTCTCTGTTTTTTACTTCCGCGTGTCTAATATTACAATTTATGTCCACTATTACACTGAATCAATCTTTTGGACAACAAAGCGTCCCGGTGACTATTGGACATTTTTATTAAAACACAACATACATTTTAAAACTTAGAAGCTTAATTAATATAATCGCCTGAATCTATGAAACTAACATAGAAACTATGTTTAGGTAATTAAGAATTTATATATCCATCGATTAACACGAGTTTTCAAATGGAACATTTATATTTCTATTAAAAAAAATAAGTTTAAAATCTCTACAAAAATGAGGAAATATCACATTCTAGAAAAATTGTAACACACAATGATCGCACAATGTGTTAAAGAGACAAAAGAAGTATCATAAAAAAATGCACATTAAGCTATATTAACCAGTCCAACCCAAACACGTATTTTACCTGTCCGGTAAACTCAAGCAGCAAAGCTCTTGAGAATGCTGAGCAAACACCGCCTACACTTTAATGCTTTCACTATCCTGTCAAACCCCTCTATCATTCCCCATACGGCTAATTTTTTGAACCAAATAAGAAATCAGACATAAACTAAGCCTGTCAAGCGCTGTCCATGACTTTTCCCTTCTTGCCTTCATAACTTTGTAACTTCTCTTTCCCGAACTGAACTCTACCTTTTGGTTCCTACATCATTGCTACACTTTTAAAGCCAATTCGAAAATTATATTTGTGTGAAAACCTCTAAACTTCGTTAGTGAATGCTCCCTCCTCCACAAAGAAAGTTTTGTATCAAGTTAACAAAAATACATGACCGTCAATAGGCTATGCCTACGATGGTTAATAATAAAAAAAATAAAATAAAAAAAAATAAAAAAACTCAAGCATAGCTTACACGCTTTTGATGAGCAAATCATCCTAGAATTTATTGAACATCACACCAAATAAATGCATAAGTGTAAGGTAGTCAAAATAAATAAAATTTACTTAAGAAATCTTTAATTTCCGGAAAAATCTGGAGGAAATCGTTTAAATTCTACAAGCGAAATAAAACTAATAAAAAATATAGTTCTAAAAAACTAGAGAAACTCGTTGAAAACTGTAGCAAAGAAACAAAATTAATTAAAAAATCACAATAAAAAACACTAGAGGAAATCTTTGCAAATCGTAGAAAAGAAACAGAAGTAAAACAAAACGTTACAGTTGCAAAATAAATTCTTAGATCATAACAACTCGCACTCGTTCTACTTTTGACCCTAAAGGCTCTTGATAACCTTCAGAAGCAAAACAAAAACATTAAAAAAAGTTAGCACGACTCAATTTGTGTCCTTAATGTACACTAAATCTTGCCTGCAAAAACCGTGCAATTTTTCCCCAAATTCCTTCTCCTAAAGGTGCCAGTTCCCATGTTCCTCTCCACTCTTCCCACTTTCTCCACTTATGAATCATTACAAAGGACGCACATCGGAAATTTACTGTTATTACTTCCTTATTTCTCCCGTCACAGTAATAGCCTAAAATTCGAAAAGAAACCTAGAATTTTTTTTCTTCCAACACTTAAAATCTCGCCAAGAATTTATCTGAGTGCTAAAAGCGATCTAATTACCCTGTACTAATTAATTCCTCGAGATTTACCGTTAGTCGAGTTATCGTGAAGTGATGTATGACCTTTACTGGGGTCACGTTAAAAGAAATGTGCGAACCATGTGACCTTTTATCCCCAAATATGCGTTTTCGAACACAAGACAGGTCAAAACTGAGGGTAATAAACTAGTAGGGGAGAAAAGTGTGGTAGTTTCGGTGTTGACGAGGGTGGGAATGGAGGAACAAGGGTGGGGAGGGTGATAGGTTAAGGAGGCATGGCGGTACGGGGTAAGGGGTCTTAGGGGACGATTTAGGGAGTTGTTGGAGGGAAGCGCGTAAAGAAAAGGCTGGGCTTTCATCATAAAGCAGGCTAAGCATTCCAAGACGCAGGAAAACCTCGTGGTCCACTTTAGAGAACAATAGGACCCGAGATCTCGATAGGCTCCCACGTAAAGCTCTATAAATCTAGCTTTTCCTTCTCTTGCTCATCCCTTTTTACTCTACTCCGCCGGAACCCTGGGATATATACCTCGACATTTCTGGGGGGGTTACGGGCCACCAGCGATCGTCCTCCACGCTTTTACTTCTTCAAAAATAGTAAAGGATGCTCAAGAGTTTCACGATACAGTACTTTAGAGCCCACCACTCCTCCCTGACGAAAAAAAAAGGTCAATTTTCCTTTTCAATGAGCTGCATTTCCTCTTGCTATACACTGGGGCTTAAATAAGGGCATAAAATCTATGGAAATTCGAAATTCGCTTCAATCGTAACGGCTTTCTGAGACTGAGATGTAAATACGTGGAAAGAGACGCAAGTTTGGATGTTTGACTACGTGGGCGCGCCACTTGTAACACTGAAGAGCCGTTAGACAGGGACGCCGACGGAAATTGGACAAACATGGCGTTGCACAGAGAACGTTTTCAAATTTTCTCTTGTGATTCAGTTTAACTGGGAGTTTTGTGGAGAATATTCTAGGCTTTTGACGTGTGATGGAAGTAAAGAAGCTAATTAGAGGATTAGGAAATGTTCCATACATATAGCTAGAATGTGAATAGACATATTTATGGATTTTGAATCGTGGGATTAATTATATGATGGTGATGGAATCAAACGAATGAATGATGTGAAATATCACAGAAATAGAAAGAACGTTGAATGTTATTTTTACCTTAAGTTCATTTGTTGCAATATATTTGCGACAACAATGTCAGTGCATTTATGAACATATTAACAAATGTCTTAACTTGACTCACTTTTTATTATTCTCCACTGGGAGTTCTTTTCATTATTCTCCGCTGGAGCGCGCCCCTCGTAATACTGCTAACGGCCATTAGCGCACATGACGCCAACGGAATTTCGGTAAGCAAAGCGTCACGTAGAGAATTATTTACGGATTTTGCCTTAGAATGTTACTAGGTTAGTGAATTAGGAAAAAATGTTCCGTAGATAGAATTGTGAATATTTTGTACTTTTACATTATTGGTTGTAATTTTTGGTGTAAAAATTTCAACATATTTTTTTTACTGATCTTCACCAGTGTAGGCCTAAGCCTATTACTGGTCATTAGTTTTATAATACATTAACATTTCATTTCACTAGTTTTCAACGCAATTATTAATATATAAATATAACTAAGAAATTGACATTCTTTTTCAATTTCTCCGCTTGAAGCGCCATTTAAAAAAGTAGTATAGCCGTAAACGCAATGCTAACGCACCTGACGCCAACGGATTTTTGGGGAAACTTGGTGTCGCTTGGGTGAAATCTTTGGGTTGCTCTGAGCGAATTTAATAAAAAGCGAGAATATGTTGGGAAAATAGTGTGGATTAGAGTGCTACGTAGTTGTAAAATGGATTTTATGAGACCGAGATGTAAAACATAGGAACATTCGCACATTTGTTACGTTTGCCCGCTTCGGGGCGACACTTGTGTCATGAGAAAAGCTGTTAGCGCCAACGGAATTTAGGCGTACTTATGGAAAGTTTGGTAGTTTACGTCACCTTTGAAGTGAAAGAGCAGCTAGTATGAGAACTTGCTAGGGAAAAATTTTACTTTGTACCTTGAAATGTACTTTGTGCATCTGAATGGTACTTTATGCAACTGCAATGCAAAACTATGAATATTCATAGCTAGCTACCTTATCATGTCTGTCTGCTAACGCATTTTACGTCTGCCCGCTTGGGAGCGCTACTTGTAACTTCGTTGTGGGTCATTAGGGCCAATTCCGCTGACGGAATATAAACAAATATACGTATACTGGAGAAGGAAAACTAATAATGTGTCATTATTAATGCAAATATAATTAAACATGGAAAGGGCTAGAACAAAGGATATGAGCTGACCAACTCTCTATTCTTATTCACAGGATTCAATGTGACCAAAATATGAGACAAGAAAATACACACTTTTCATGTTTTTCCCCTCAAGGGAAATAACGAATTTGCAAAATAACGAATGGAAAGATTGAACTTAGATGAACTTGTCTTATTTTATTTATTTATTTTTTTATTTATTCTATTTGGAATTTTTCATCTTTTTGAAAGATGCGAATTATTCCGTGTCCATGACTTCTACACTAATTTGAACGGTATTTTCATTATTCCGCTAACGTTAATTTATCTTATATTTTATACTTCAAGAACGCACAAAATTCAATAGCAAAACTCTACCGAGACCACGTTTTACAAGCCATTCGCAAATTCACGTCAAAACTCATTCATTTTTAATGGTTTACATACAGCTTTTGCTGAAATTTCTCATTTCGAAGCAAAAAAGTCCTTTGCATTTTTCTTGTATTAATGTTTCCTTGCATTAATTACTAAATCAGTGGCTACATATTTAAACTGGATTTCCATGAAACTAAAAAAACATTCCTAAAACATATCACGCGTTCTCTACTTTCTCAGCAAACATAATGAATTTAAATAAATAATTACGAATTAATTCGCAAAACAAATAGACATATCTATTTTTCTTTTAAAAAATCACATGTTAAAAAAGGAAATCTACCAATTGCGTAATTAAATGAAACGTTGTTCGCATCTGACACCGCTGACATTCACCACAGTCTCACTCTTCGGTTTTCAAACACAATTTAGAGCCCCAATTGTTCAAATCCTGTAAACAGTAACTCAAACAGTCTGAATATCTAAAACACAATACTTTTCCATACTTCCTTTTATAAAGCGTTTTCTTGTTTTGGCATAGCTTTAAGTCATCCTAAGGCAGATTTACATAGAGTGTGTTCATGAGGCTTAATTCTCTTCTTTTGGTCACTTGAGCTCACTATTCTAGGGCGCACAAGTAAAAAATACGTCCGTTCGCGTAGGCATGAGTCCCCTCGCAGTTTCCAAGCGTTTCCCAGTCCCTTTTCTAAAGAAATCTCCGAACCTTCAATTCCCAGCCAACACGAACATCTTAATTTTTCTCAAATCCTAAAAGCAAATAATCCAAATATTTCAAATAAAAACTAAAAAAGGCCAAATATCCAAACAACCGTATAATTCAGAATACCACTCTATATCTAAAAAAAACTCGATTTTTTTTCTTATTTCTCTTTTCCATTTTCAAAGCCCTACGCTATGGGAGAAAAAATGGGTGACATTTCCTACTCTCTTAAAATTCACTCCCCCCGGAAAAAAAAGACTTTACTATGATCCCCCTGCTGTCATTTCTATGCAGCAGAAATCCCTTTTAACGAGTTACTGCGCATGTGTGATCATCTCCAACACAATTCCAGCACAGCATCCCCACACGGGGGAGCGAAGATCCTTCTTCATCTCCCTTGCCGGCTCAGTTGCCAGTGATCTAGTGCTCCCCCAGTGAGCAACAGCGACAGAACACACTTTCTCTTGGTGTTGTGCCTCTTAACTACTACCAGTGTCACTATCACTGTGCTGCCAATCAACCTACTCAATGGATACGCTATCTTTCTCCCTTAACTCCCTGAATTCTTAAAGTGATCATTTCCCTCTAGTAAATCCTCCTCTCAAGAAAAAAAATCACCCAACATCGTTTCCCGAAAAAAAACAATCTTCAAAAATTGCTACCCGACAGAAAATCTTCAAAAATTATTTCCGAAAAAAATATCAAAAATAATTCCCCAGAAAAAAGGAGAATTAATTTCGAATTTAAAAATCGTGACCAACCATACACGGAATTGTGAAGCGTTTTGGGAGCAGCGAACTTTGCAAAGGGATCCGATAAGTTAATGACGACGATCGTCGACGATCTGTTCCGAGTGGTTAGCCTAGCAAGCCGATTAGAAAAGTTTGGCCGGTACCAGGCGGCAAAGGAGGCGGGACGGGATTGGCCGTGGCAGCAACCACGTGGAAATCTTAAGTGCTATTGCTGCTGCTTTGTACATCAAAGCGGCGACATACAAGAGCACAAGTTGCTTCGTCACGAATTTTCGCTGGCAAAAAAACGCGTCGTGGAGCTTTACATGCGAACAGATACTATTACTGCCCCACAAATCCTCCCAAAAACTTTTTCCAGTCACTCACCACCAACCCACAAGGTTTTACCACTCCGGGGATGCAAAAAATGTAACTTGTCATCTTTTGTCTGCTCTCGGTGGCCACGAACAAAAGACTCATTGGTGCGAGCCACTCTCCGCAATCAACATTAAGCGTTAATCAGAACGGTCTGTTCTTCTTTGGGGGTTTTCAGTTCCCCACAGCGCGTAACTTTGCGCTTAAAACTTGATATATAACAACCCTCTTGTTCCGATCCTAATACATCGCCCTGGTAACTATAACTTTGGATAAGAAGAAAAAGTTTCGGGCGAGGATAATTCGGAAATTGTGTTAAATAAATGTAACCAGAGCACGAAAGTGAAAGAAGGCTCTTTTGGGGGGGCAAAAGGGAAGAATAAGAAGGTGTGTGCGTGAAACAGGTAATTGACCAATTTCTAACGCAGGCACATATTGCTTCAGCAGGTGTGCTCCAGTGGAACTTTGGGGAAAGCACCCGAAAAAACGAAAAAAGAGGATAATCATGAATCCGAAACGCTGCAGCAGCACTATGAATAATTCCCAACAGTGGATGAAGGTGTTCGTGCCTCATAGAGTGACGTGGATGTTGTTCAGCTTTTTCTACGTAGCTGCTATTATCATACCCTTCAGTTCAAGAGCGCAAGGTAATAGTCACAACACAAAAGATACTTTTTTGCACCGTTATGCATTATTACGACTATTATATAAGCTCTTGGTTACCTGCCTTGCCATTCACAATTTTTTTGGAAGGAAAACATTTTAAAAGAAAAATTCTGGTACTCCAATGCAGAAGCAGTGATACTAACAAAAGCAGAAATTTTCGGTACTTCAGCTGAAGTCGCAATACAACTGCCACACTTCTGAAGTAACAGTTTACGTGCTCAGCAATGTCCAGTATCTGCAGTAATGTCCAGTATCTGCAGTAATGTCCAGTATGACTGCAGTAATGTCCAGTAGGAACACAGTAATATCCAGTACGAAGACAGTAATGTCCAGTATTATTGCTGTAATGTTCCAGTACTAGAAAGCAATTTTTGGTCTCTCTGAGGGAGATTTAAGCTTTGAGTTAATGAAGTTCACGACTGGGATTTAATGCGTACGAATCTGGTCTTCACTGGAAGTACGTCGAAATGATAGGCCGGTAATTGGCGATCAGTTTGAATTAGAGGACGAGAACTTGCTTAAGAGCCAGCAGAAGTGAGCGTACCGGTATGACAGCAGTGATACGCCATGTGTCTGTGTGCAAATCTGCCGGTAGAGTTCCTCACTGATGGGGGTGCTCCCCTTCGCTCAAAAGTTTGTTGAACTTGTGACCAAACTTTCAAAAAAGAGTGCATTAAACTGCAAGTATTTATTCAAGTTCGGAAAGTGAGCGAAATGTATCTTGTTCAAAGGTTGTGCATAGTTTCTACGGCAAGGAAATTGCCGTTTAAATTGGGACACAACAACTAGTTTTTTTAATCTTTTGATCTATAGATCAAAAGATTAAAAAATCAGTTTAAAAAAATCTGTGGTAATATATTACCACAGATTTTTTTTAACTGATTTTCTTTGTCCAAAATTAAAATTTGCCAAGAATTTTGAAGTTACAAATCGCACTTAATTCGCCAAATTTTGAAGTTACAAATCGCACTTAATTCGCCAAATTTTGGGCTGTTTGGACTTGTTATTGTAAATTCAACATAATAGAGATATTGTCTTACAAAGGGTTTAACATGCAAATGTTTTTGTTGCTCTTCTGCCTTGTGATAGAAATACTGGCGAAAGTCTGACCGTTACTAAGCGCTTCAAGAAGGGCATATAAACTAGAACAAGAACGGTCATGGTGGACGATGGAAAATTTAGATATCGGACACAAGATTCAAAGGCCAAAATGCATAATTCCTTTGTTTGAATACGACAGAAATGCACTCAATACTTTGCCAAACGCAAAAACAACACATAAGCAAATATTTTGCATGTTGCGAAACCTAAACCACTGCATTTCATGTCCACAGAGAGACTTGCTTTAACAGAACAATGTTTCCCCCCGTAATTACCATTTCATGGTGTTCCCACAAATCTTTTAATGTATACTATGATAAAATATTTCAGAACGTATGTAACATTCTAAAATTTGACACTAATTTTGATACTATGTATCACTAATATGTTGACGTAAAATTTATAGTAATCAGGAACTATTTATATTAAATATTATACATTAATTCAGGCACTATTTTTAAGTTGATTGAATACTACAAACGATAGTATAAATATAGAATGTTAATTAAATTTAATAATAAATACAAACTAAGATTTGTCAAGGCAGAAAGGGAATGAACTAGACACAGTTTCGGAGATTTGTAACTGGTCAAGAAGAAAGCTACCATTGAAAAAAGAGTAAAAATCGAAAATTGTAAAACACCAAAATAGTTTGTCAGACATCCTTAAAGACCACGACGAACTGCTATAAAACAAAAGGGTTTTAAAAAGGGACAGTGAAAAATTGCTGTAGCCTGAGGCAAGTTATTCCCTAGGCAGTAATAAAGATTAGATTTAAATCTTCTTCCACTGTAAACGTGCTAGCCTACGCATGGAGAAGCGAGCGACATATATAAACTCAAAGGAAACCAAACTTGTAGATTGTTAAAATATTCACGGTGTACCGTCAAGCAGTCTAAACTTCAAATCGCAAGCTAGGAATTTCACTCTTGTCGAAATCCCTTCTGTGTTGTGTATCTTGATCTACCAGCAAATTCTTTTTCATCAATTATTTATCATTCTCCAGAATACCAGAAAGAAATCACTTCCCAGAACCCGTAAGTCGGGGTAAAATTGTCTCCCGACAAATCCTGCCATCCCAGGGTAATACTACTGCAGCAGTAATATCAATTCACCATCGGGTACCGATGTTGCAAAACTGGATTTTCACAAAAAGTGCACGAGTTCTGCAAATATCACCAGATATCATCCCTCTTACGTTACATTTCTAAAATCTTCCCACGGAAATTAAGAAATATCCTGCAGTAATTACTGGCAATGTTATGTACTTGCTTAAGCCATGCTGCTAAAGTCATTAACCTCATTGAGAATGCACTCTACATTACTGAACAATACGTAAAATCCTGTTACGGGATGTGTACTGTACCGCACTGGCAGCAGAATTAGCTTACGCAAGCTTGGAGCTATCCATATCACTGCAGTAATATATTCCTGGAATACATCCTTTCCTGTACGTTTTACAGCTAACCATATAACATCCCGAAGAGTACAAGAAGTCAGTACTTAATCATACCTGTCTGAAAGAAATCCTACCACCACTAATCCGTATTACTGCAGCAACTTTATTACTCCTAATAACAATTTATGCAAAATAACTCGGCTTCAAGAAATACTTTCACTATAGTTACAATTAATACTAGTTAGCATTTTTTATACTAAATAAAACACACTAAAATAATTTGAGTTTCAAGAAATAAAAGTCAGTAATTGCAGCGATGTCGCATTCTACATTGAACACAACTTCTGACGTCATTTACCAGGTCACAATGTACGAGAAAGCGCAGGAAATCCTCTCAAAGGACACCCGCTGTTCCACATAGCTTGCAAAATTAGCTTACACGAACGAATGAAATCCTCCGTAGCACAGACATCACAGTTATATATCTGTCTGTGCAGTAATTTCCTTTCTTTTAATTCGTTAGCAAATCTAATTCCCTTCGCCAATGAACGGGTGTTTGCTACAGAAAAACGACTAACACAAATACAAAGTACTAAATGGGTTAAAAGTCACAAGTTCAGTCATTCTAAATTCTGCAGTAATTTCAAACGAAATTTCCGAGTTTTCCTGAAAAATTCCCCAAAAATAAGGCCCAACCCTGCAACAATTGCGTAATACTATTCAAACTTGCCTAATGGACCATTTGAAGACGTTTTCATGGTCTTTCCCACACTTCTAAACCATATTTCTTCTCTGGCAGTAATGCGTTGTGTGTGCATTGGAAAGGAAAAGAATTTGGAGAAACACAATTACGGGACGTGACGTGCAGTAATCAGTCAGACAATCTTTCCTCTAATCGACGCGTTACAGTGCCTAGTCTGACGGCAGGAAACTTGCAAAAATTCCCTCTTAATAAAGTCCCCCTGTCTGAAGTAATTTGTCAAAGTATGTGTCAAAGACGCTTCTTGTTCAATTCAGGTCCCGTACACCCGCTGGAAAAAGAATTTCTCCCCCTTCCCACTAGGACAAGGAAAACGAAGCAAGAAAAAGGAATTACTTTGCTCAAGCTGCTTCGGCTCTCAATTTTTCACTGCCTGCCAAGAATCAGATAAATTAGCATATGTCAATTTGTTGAAGCATGTACAAGCTTCTGTTCCGAGATAAGGAAGTCGGCAGAAAAGAAATTAAAAACTTTTCGGGGGGAGGGTAGCGCCATCAATCATGAATGGGTGTCTGTGCCCGTAGGGCACAAGGAAAGAAAAGCAAGCTTTAGTATCATTTTTAGCTTTATTATTCTTCAGTGTGAATTAAAAAAAAATTCTACGGCAGATTCCTATTTTATTTTTCAATTTACCAGATATCATACTGGAGCCCGAGTTTGCTGAGCCGATTCGCAACGTGACAGTGCCAATTGGGCGCGAGGCTATTTTGTCCTGCATCATCAACCACTTGGGCGACTACAAAGTAATATTTCTTCCTTACATTATCTTTCATCTTTTTATGGGACTCTCGCCTACTCCTTGTCTTTTGCAGCATGAAAGAAGAGACGAACCGTTTAGAAATGAGTTTTAACGAATTATGATCCGCTCTGGCTTGTCTGGTCTTTTTGTTGCTATTCTCAAACTCGCCATAAATTCTCGTGCAGGTGGGATGGTTACGAGTCGACGACCAAACAATCCTAAGCTTCCATCGCCGACTTGTCACCCATAACGGCCGGGTGTCAGTAAGTCACGACGGTGCCAAAACTTGGAATCTCCATCTCAGACCGGTGAAAGAATCAGACCGAGCTTGCTATGTGTGCCAAATTAACACTGCAGTCATGAAAAAGCAAGTTGGCTGCATCGACGTCCAAGGTATTCTTTTATATATATTTTTCGTCAAAGAACAAAGGAAAAAATATAAAATGAGAGCAGAAACATTTTCAGAAACATTTCTAATTTAGATAGATTTTTTTAATTTATATTTTTGTAAAAACTAGTTTTTTATAAGCCAATCGCCTCGAAATTAAGAAAATTCCTTGAAATTTTGTTTCGTCAAATGAATTGCGTACAAAAAATGAGTGTGCAAAACAATAAGTCAAATTACATTCATAAGAAAATGGTACATTTGTAGTTTGAAAACCCCATACATTGTACCATTTACTTATGAACAGTCCAAAAAATTAAGTAAATTTACTGACTTCAACTCCAACGAAATTAAGTGTTTTCTGATCTACTTGCATTCTACATTCGCAAGTGGTGTTCTGCACATCGTACGCATAGCAAATGAAAACAAAATTAGCATAAAAAATGGAGTACTCAAAAAGTCCAGAAAAAGTGATACTACTCTAGAGCGAAACCTATACAGATCGTACCACCTTCTTTTGAGCATTCTTCAAATTCCCTGATTTCAGCTTCAATTAAGTTGCACACTAATCCGCTGAACCCACCATGCTTAGGAACAACGTTTCATGAAATTGCACTCGATACGTAGAATGAGTACGAAACCCGAAGTATTCGGAAGTTCTAAAAAAAGTAGTACGGCCGACAATCACGTAGCATACCCTTCGTACCAGTTTCTAATGAACTTCTATTAAACGCTTTTTACTTATCCGACTATCGGACTGCCTTCGGGGATAAAAATGACCCCGATGTAAGAGAAACTCGTGTGTAAGATACGTTGGCTTCAAATCTGTGACTGGGCTGTACTATTGAACCCGGATATAAGAGAAACCGCTAGTAAATGCTATTGCTAAGCACTGCAACTTAAAAAATCTTCATAAAAATAAAAGCAAGTAAGAAACCCGCATATATGCCGCTACTTTCCTTACACTTTCGTTTCTTATATACGAGTTTACCTCTATACGCTTCCTAGGATACAATCTTCGCACTTTTACTCGTAACTTTTAATAAAAGAAAAATAATTCTTAATAAAAAGTGGTACGTGCTTATGGCAACAATGCACGTAAGCATACCACTTTTTTTAAGCATTCATTGAACCAATACAACAAAAATATACTCAGCCCGGATCTAGGCGACTGTCAATTTTTTCTCTACAACCAGGTCTTTTTTTATCTGTAATTTTTCTTTACTTCACAGCTCTTGCTCACTGTTTTCTCTTACATCCGGGTTTGACATGCCACAGATGCGTAAAACGGGGCACTGTGGCATGCGTCCGGTGTGAAAAGGGGTCCCGTGACCCAAAAAAAGATTTTAGGTACCATTTGCGACGCAGAACGCCAGATAAGAAAAGCCAGTCGAAGAATGCTAGAAATCCACAACACACTTTTTTCTTTGTTATGTCTCCCGCCCTTTTCTTTTTTTTCTCCCTTGCTGACGTCTGTGTCAAACTTAACCTGCAGTGCCTCCTGACATCTTGGACGACGCGAGTACGAGTGATGTGACGGTAAACGAAGGCGACAATGCGACATTAGTTTGCCGAGCGAGTGGGCGCCCTGCCCCTCGCATTGTTTGGCGACGGGAAGACGGAGACAAAATTATCCTCAAATCCAATGGCGCACTCTCCCACAACGCTCCCTATGGACTGAGTAGCAGCGGCAGCAGTAGCAGTAGTAACACTCATTTCATGCACCATTCGAGTGCAAGTGGTGGCCCGACGGCAGTTGAACCTTGGCCTGCGGGCGCGAGCGCTCTGCCGGGACCGTTGGAAAGCCCCGCCGGCTTCGGTACAGCGGCTCGGGCTTCGCCCGCTCGTAAAAGCCGTAGTGCTATGAGTTTGGGCAGCGGCGCTAAAAATAATACGGCCCAACGATCTCAACGACAAGCACCTCATTCGCACTACGACGCGCTTCCCCATTCCGTCTTTCATCGAGAAAAGGAGAAACAGCTCGTACACAAAGAACAACCACCACCACCCGCCGCTGGAGAATGGAGTTATCCGAGCCGCGAACGTATCAAAGGTAAACAACAACCTCAAGAACCAACCCTGTGCACAATTTATGGCTTCACTTCCTTTTCCTTTACCCTTTTCCCTTTTTCAACCCCTTTCGTATCGCTTTTTCCTTTAACTCAGCGTCGGGAATTTTATGAGTTCAATGGGGTTTTCCCCACCTCGGAAACTCCATGAGTGCCACTTAAGCACAGCTAATTGAATACAAACGAAGAATCCACTATCTACTCCTTTGGATTTCTTTTTAAGAATAGAAAAAAATCCAACCCAGTAAGAATTATGGAGACTTTTTTTCAGATAAAAATGAAGAAAATTAGTAAGGTTTCTACAAAAGGGGCTAGAACTAAGACGAGCAATCTTCTGTAAGCGGGTTAAGTCACAAGAGTTTATAATTATAATTATGTTATAATATTTTTCTACATTTATAATTGTTTTATAATATGTTTATAATTTCATAATTGTTTTGTAATATAAACGTATCAATAATTACAATGCTAACCCCAATTTTTTTAACACTAAAGTATAATTATCAGACTCAAAGACTAAACCATATGCACGATTGATTTATCCTCTCCCGACACACACCCAAAGAATGAATGTCTGTGCAAGTGCTTATGTATGAATGTATAAGTGAAAATCTGTCGTTTAACTGTAAATCGCAAATTGTCAAGCTCAATATCCTTTTATGTATTTTTTCTTTCTTTTATTTTAAGTGCGACTCTTCTAAAGAGAGGCACTTCGATTGTACTTTTGACTGTAGGACAGCAATGACCCTCAACTAAAATACAAAGGCGGCAATGAGCTCTGCTCACGCCGAGATATAGTTTTCTTTAAAGTATATAATTTTATACATGTTTTAGAACACTTTTATAATTTTATAATTACTTTATAACATTTTTATAATTTTATAATTATGTTTATATGTTTATAGCAAGGATTGAAATAATTAAAATATTTGTCAAAGAATTTGACAAAAGGTCTGATCGAGCTTTGGCTCGCAGAAGAAAGTTATTCAATATATTGCAGTGGCTCTGTACTTAAGACTATCGGTATTCATAGCTACAGACCAGTGCATGGTCCAGTGGTTATCATCTCCAACCCTCACCCTAGCTACGCGAGTTCGATCCCCGGCAGGACGATGAAACTTTAGAAAAATCCACTGGGTAATAAACCGAAACGGAAGAGGGGAAAGTTTCCTACGTTATCAGACTCCACAGTGCGCTCTTGGGCACTGCAAACCTGGCGTACAGATTGAGCCAGTACTTTTGAAACATGGATACATTACCACAAAACTGGGAAAGAGTGCTGTTTCGTTGCTTGGAGACACATGGGAAATTTACCTAGAACAGACTACTCTTTCGTTTTGTCTTTTTGGAAGGACTTGGATGACAGCGAGGAGAGAAGAAATGAATTAAGGCTATGGTGCACCTAACCGTGGTATAGGTATAATAAAATAGCTACATGGCGTCAGTGATTTGGCCAAAACTGTTCAGTATTTCATAAAACAATCTCAACAGTGAAATTTTTACATTGTATTTCTAGTGAATATTGTTGCGTTCACCAATGTATTTTACTCAAATATTCTCAAAAATTATTCTCGACTTCTCACTATTCTAAAAAATACCACATTACACGCTTTCCCTTTTTCTCCTTTTCTTGTCGAAATTCCATTTCTAACTGCCTTCCTTCTTGATCCGCAGTTTCCTTCCCGGTCTCCTCGTATTGCCAACGTTGGGGTCAAGGCTCGGCAATCAAGGTGCTAATTGTTCTCAGAAACTGCGGCATAGGGCTTGGCACACAGACCAAAGGCACTTACAAATATTCAGAAAAAAGGGGAATGCTATAATATCGTCGAGATTTTGTTTAAAAAGTTTTTCGTTAATTTGTAAAAAGCAATCAAATTTTAAACTATTTTTGGAAAAAGCATTTCCAAATATACGGCCTATAGGTACGCTAAAGCAACGTGTACCTAATTTATACGCAAAACGGAATTCAAATCCATCAATTAGTTTGGAATTTATCATCTAAATAATTTTCTGAAATTTCCTAGGGGACAACTCCAAAACTAAACGTTCGATTTGAATTCCGTTTCCGTTAAAAGAATATTATCAAGCAGCTCTAGTGAACCTTGTGATAGAATGTTGAAAATTGCTTTCTGCAAAAAAGTTGAAATTCGACTCGCTTTCTATAAATTTACGAAGGTATCTTTCAAGAAAACTTCGACGATGTGCACTAGACATTATGATCCAAAACTTTGCTGTCGAGATTGTTTAAAAGAATGAGCAGTTTTGGCGAATTCTCTGACGCCCTTTAGTGTGTGATTCTCCTACACTACGGTTAGGTGCAACCGTACCTTTAAACCAATAGCTCCAGTACCAAAAAGAAATCCAGTACCGCACAGTATTCACGAAATCAAACTGCAGATCCTAACTAAATTCGCAATCGATGTACGAACTTCGGCATACGAGCAGGCATATGTTTTCAACTATGAATAATTCACTATCAGAAATTTCCCTCGAGACTCGCGAATTCACATTCCGATTGCGTTCAATAAATTCCTAAGATATTGCTTCCTAAGAATATCAGTGTGCGAACATGTCGTGTTATGCAGGTTGCAACATATCGTATAAATCTGCCAACCGTCGCTCAAAAATTACAGAAAGCGCAGTAAATTCTTCTAAGAAAACAATAAACTCGCCTTCTAGATATGTCAAGGTCTTTGACAGATTCATCGAGTTTTAAAAATTCACGACCAATCGCAATTCAAAAAAATAACATATAAATCAACATGCCGAATTTCTTTCTCGAGCTTCACTCGAACTGTTTCCCTGAGCTTTACTATTATCAATTCTTCTCTCAAGCGAAAAACAAATCTAATAAAATTACTTTTACGAACAGCTCGTCAAAAATTCTCATTTATCAGAAGGCAGATGATTTCGCGAAATTTCCCCCAACACTATGAAAGATCACCTCATTACCTTTAACTCCTCCGGGGAAAAAAAGTACGTCCTAGCGAGCTTCACTGGGCCATTCGTAATATTACTAAAAATAATATTCCGCCACAATATTTCCCACTTTCGGCCACCACAGGCTTACTTTAGATTAGATAATCCTTGTAAGCTTTACAAGGTTACAATCTGTGTGTTTCTCCTCTGACATGTCAGCCTTGATTTCTTTTTAAGTCTCATCTCTACAACATTTTTTCTCTCTTGTTTCAGTGGACAGTTACAGTGGCGAAGTATTGCGCTTAATCCGTGTGAATCGTCGTTTGATGGGTGCTTACATGTGTATCGCCTCCAACGACGTCCCACCTGCTGTTAGCAAACGCGTGACGCTCAATATCAACTGTAAGTACCCATTATCTCTCTTATCTCCACTTGCTCGCACCAAAGTTCGGTTTACAAGTCCGCAAAAATGATCACCCGGAGGCCAGATTAGCCACCTTACATTTTTGGTTGGCATCCTTGGCATGATTGTCATTCTCTATTTTAAAGGCCAATTTTCTCGTCAAAGCCAGTGAGTGGAAAAGGAATGCCTTTTCATACAAATCGACACAAAAGAAATGAAAGGAAATTCCCCTCCCCCCCACTTGGCCGTCGCTTCCTCCCCGTCAAGAATTTCCAAGGAGGTTAAATGAACAAATTGCTTTGCACCCAAGCAAGAGAGCCATCTTTCACCCTCCTTTGTGCTTATGCACGACTAAATTTTAGTGCCGACAGATTGGGATCTCTCCTCTTTCCCAAATTGGCCACGGATTGGTAATGACCCCAAGAATTGCTTCAATTTATTAATCTTACTCCAGATTGGTGTAATTTTTGCGGCTACAAACTTTCTCGCTGCTCTTTTGGGTTCTGCTATCTCTCTTTCTCTGGAATGCTAGTCATTTTCTCATTTCTGAAATGTGCGTCCTTTTGTGTGTTTCTCTCACGCCTCCTCCCCCGAATGCAGTCGAGCCTTCTGTCAAAGTGGAAACTCAGTTGCTAGGAGCACCAACCGGAAGCGAGATCAAGATGCAATGCCACGTCGAAGCGTATCCACCGGCTGTTAATTACTGGCAAAGAGGGCGCCAGGAAGAAATGCTACTACAAGGGTAATCAAACTTTCTCATCTCAATCACCTTCTAAGTTTCCCAATAGCTTCCAGTTTCTCGACTTGCTGAGAATTTCTGCCACTTGACTTTTAATTACTTGGCACTTTTCTTTCTCCTTTTACTTTCCCACAGCTCCCCTTTTAAAAACAATGCAGAAATAAGAAGCTACACGTATAAGTATGTGTGAAAACTAAGTTAGAATTTTTATTGAATTATTTTATCGTTAAGAATACTTTTAAAGAAATCGATGCATTGAACGCTCGGCGGAAATTGATTTACTCGCTACCATGTAGTTAAGATTTACTTTACTTTTTCCACAGCTCCCTTTTTAGAAACAATGCATAAATACGAAACTACACGTATAAATATGTGTGAAAACTAAGTTAGAATTTTTATTGAATTATTTTATCGTTAATAATAATTTTAAGGAAATGATATCATCGAAAGCTCAGCGGAAAATTGATTTATTCACCGCCATGCGGTTTAGATTTATGAAGTAATTTCAATGAAGTCCAACACGCCCTTGAAAACGAAGCGAGAAAGTTATAAACTCACACTTGCCAAAAAACAACAGGGGAAAAAGTAAACTTGGAAGAAATGATTCCTTTCGTCTTTTGTAACTTTAGCAGAAACCCCAAAGAAATCCGTGATGTATTGCTTCGCAGCAAAAACGATAAAATCCACCACTGGTGCAGTTAGCGGATGAAAAGATTAACTTTGGGCTCATAACTCCTCCCTTTCTCGCTACCCGAAAAAGAGACGAGTTTGTTTAGATGTCAGAAGAATTGTAAGGAAATTCATTCACTTTATTTTTTAAGTTTTTTTTCTAACATTTTTAGTAGGATCTGGAAAGATCAACTTGATATTCCCATTCAGAACACAACTCCTTTCTTCCTAACGAAACTCAATAAATTTTCCCGCACTAAAAAGGCAGCGCTACTTTTTCCTCATTAATGCTGCTATTATCGAAGTATAGTATTGTAGCAAAGAGGCAATATAAAAAGTTCACCCGAGCAAGAAATCTGAAACCTAAGCAACAAGAAAAGTTGAATGGCATGCCAGAGCGCCTCAGAATAAGAGACTTGATCCAATTACGCAACCATGATTAGATTCTTGTTCTGGAGTTCACCGCAGACTCCCAACGTCACAAAAACGGAAATTACTGTGTAGAGCTATCCGTTTGCATTGTTACTCGTTCACTATCGAGCCTCCTTCACAGTCATTCATCAAGTCACCTTAAGTTAGAAACATAAGGCCAATAAATAACTCGAACTTAGAAGCAAATACTTTTGCTCTTTATTTTTTCACTGTTATCAATTTTATCTTCTCATTTATTGTTCCCTCTGCTCTCAATTTTACCTTCTTGTTTATTTTTCACACATTTTATCGATTTCTTTATTTTTTCTATCCAACTAAGACTGCTCATCAGGGTTCCAAATAGATTTATTTACTTCTTACATCATTTAATTATTCCTACTCATTTATTTTCTAAATAAATGTTTTGTTTATTGATAATACAGAAGAAAATTCAAGCATGTTAGTTTATATTATTTTAGGTAGACGTACTTTTATTCTATTCTTTGTTAATTTTTATAGTAATAACTTTAGAATAAGGAGTATATTATTTTTACTTGTTTAGTTATTATTTTGAAATTTTCTATTTAACCTTTATTTTAGGTATATCTACCATCGTAGGCACCTGCCTGTCGACAGTTTCATATATTACTAAATCGATTTCAATCTACGTCTACTCATACAATATTTAACATACGGGAGGAATAAATTATGCGATTCAACCCTTTATATAAGGCCAAGCAAACGTAGGGAAACTATGTGGGAGAGCGTGCTGCCTTACACGAATGGATGACTTAGCTGACACTACTGCGACGATTGTTTCATGGGTTGAGCAAACTTGGCAAGTGCCAAAAAGGTTTTGGCATTACACAGGATTTCTTCTGGGTTGAAATGTACTTTTAGTATGCTTCGCTGTCGTAAGAGTTTTGCTCTTTCGTGGTTGAGTTTAAAGCAATTTTTTGCTGCACAACGAATCATCGTAAATTCACAAAATAATTTTTTACAGTGTAAGTTTTGCAGGGAAAATGAGTTGTTCGTAACTGAATAATTATTGACATAATGTCTGGGTAGTCTTACTTCAATCATGTTTTTTTTTACTCGGTCTTACGTTTAGGACTACGGTGGTGTACTTGCAGTGGTCCCAGCTTTGATACAAAGCGTTTAGAATAAATTTTTATATCTGCTTTCTGTCTATCTGCAGTGATTCATGGAAATTTTTCTTTATTATTACGCTTATTCAGGCTTTACTTATTGAAAGTCGAGCTATTTCAGCACATAAATTTTAATTTTAGCGTTTGACTGGTTGTAGTTGTGATGGACAATTAATCCCATTTCTAGCAGCGTAATAATTAAGAAAATATTTTTGATCCTTTTTCTTCAAGCAAATAACCTGTCAATACGTATACGGATGATTTTTCGTTACTTCCCTTCGCCGTCTCTTTTGTTCTACTTTTCTTCCGTTTTTCGTCTTCCGGGAATTTTTCGATCCTAATTGCTTGGCAAGTTTACGGTACAATTTTGTGTTTTCGTGCTTGGCGTTTTCTAGGAAGAAATATCAACTGGAAGAGGAGCGCGTCTCTTACAAAGTCCTCATGAGCCTCATCATTCGAGACTTCAATGCGGATGACGTGGGGACTTACACATGCATTTCCTCCAATTCCTTGGGCAAAGCTGAAGGCACTATACGACTTTACGGTAACAATGCTGCAGTAATATACATCCGCTTGCTTGTGCTTTTACCGTCCTCCGCTCTCTACACTCTCTGCTCCTTTTGCCTTTTCAAAAAGCCTGAATCAACACGAGATAGCTTTGCATGCTACTGTAGCGAGCTATACAAGTCCTCCTGTATGTGTGTGTGTGTTGTATGGATGTGTGCGCTTCCCTTCAAGAAAGTCCTTCCCCCCTTTGGCCCCGGAATCCACTCGACTCAAAACTGACACACAACATCTCAATCTGTTTTCCCTTCCCACTTTTCTAGAAATCAAAATCAATACGCCGAAACCCGTTCCAGCTTTCATGGATATTACCCGTGGAGCAGGTAAGAAACGATAATCGTAAAATTTTACCGCTCCAGAAAAGACCCCAGTGAACTCATCCCCTACACCCAGATTATTTCTCGAATCGCCCTCAAAATGAAAGCATCCCAATTATCGACATTTTCCCCACGTCTCAGCTCCTTTAACTTCTTTATAATTTCTTCAAAATTTTCAATCGGTTCAAGACTTTTAGGAAGTTCAAGCAGTGCCAGTGAAAACGGAAGAAAATTTCACTGAATTGATTAAAGCAGTGACGCTACAAATTTGGGGAAGTTTTGGGGTTTAAGCGAATATTTCCTGACGTTATCTAAAAATTCCTCCACAAAAATCTAAGAAATAAATGGGATATCGATTGAGAAGATGTAACAATCACAGGAAAACGTTTGCCGTTCAGAATTGTTAACTGTATTAACAATACTGAAGTAATTCTTGAATACAAAACACACTAAAGGAGTTGAATTTTTTTAAAGCATTTTTTTTAAAAAAAAGAGACAATCTGAATATATTCTGCCATTAAGCTAGTTTTTAAAATTTCTTTTGTTATCCTAAACTTTCTGGATTGTTTCGTCCGATTACTTCTTCATTTCCTTTTCTGTATTCACTGTTTTTTTATTTATTTCTTACGTTACTTACATTTTTCTACATTTTTTACTTTCATTTCCCTGGTTTCTAACAGATTAAAAAATCTTTTGAACTTCAAATAATAAATTAAGATGTAACACTGAAAAGCTTGTTTTTAAAGAATAAGACCTTTTTATGTAATTTTAATTATTTCTTCCGTTACTTGCATGTTTCTGCGTTTCCTATTTTATTTTCTCTTGGTCCTAAAATGCTTAAACATCTCTCACCGCCTAATTGCATATGTAAGCAATAAAAATTAAAAAATGATTTTCAAAAAATAAGATCTTTCTACCTTGTATATTTATTTCTTACGTTTATTAGCTCTTCTACAGTTTTTACCTTCCTTCCTCTGATTTCTAGAACTCTTAAATACTCTCGAAATTTTTCACTAATAAATTAAAGCGATGACACTAAAAAATTACCTAAGAATTATCTTCTTATTATTTTATTCTGTTATTGCCACTATAGCTATTGACCCATCTTTTCTTTACTTCCTCTGATCGATAAAACGCTTAAATAACGTCAAATCTTTCGACCCTTAAATGTAAGCAATAGAAAGTAAAAGCAAAATATTAATTCTCATTTGATTATCTACTCTTATTTTTAAAGCAGAACGCCCGTTGATAGAAAATGGTCAACATCAACGAAGCGAAGCGGATAAGCTTTCCCGGGCCACAATCCCAGGTACGTGTACGTGTACTGTACATTCGCTTCTTTCAAAACTCCCTTACTCTGTTGTAACCGTTTTCCAGTTCCTGGTAATGTACTGCACTATCCAGTACGTTATAACTTGGGTGAAATAATAGTTAACGCACCTGTGAGATGAGCAAGTTTCGCTACATAATTAACCATACAAAAGACGCCGAGAAAGCAAAACGTCCCCGATGGGAATAATTAGACCGCCCAACCCCTCAAAGCTTATACATGAACAAACGAGAGACCAACTGGCGGAAGAGCGAACGCTACAGTTACGGGAAATGGTCATGAGAAACATCTGTGTCACTACAGACGTTCTTGTCTGCCAACCCCTTGCCTTCCCAATTTTTCTTCTGATGTTTCACTTCTCCTTTTTTCATCCATCTCTGGCTGGAATAGTAATCGCACCTGAGCTATAATCCCTTTTTCTGTGAATTGATTTCTAAAAAAAGAAAAAAAAAGAATGACTTTGGGGTTTCATGCATTGCCAAAGAGCTCATAAATACCGTATTTCCGATGCTGGGGGTGGTTTTAGGTTTACCTCAGTGGAAACACTTGGCTGGGCGGATGGAAACTTAAGTTTTGACAGGAGAGGTGGAAGTGGGCGGTTCTTTCTAGGGCGTTAATGAGATTTAGAGAGTCAAAGAGATTCATCATGTCTTGTATAAGGTGACTCTTAGATTGGAATTCCAAGGGATGTCAAAAGGAGTTTGGTAAGAGAGGGGGGGAGGATGTGTTGTGTGTACTTTGAGGTAGAAAACCCCACCCAGGGGGAGGGGGAAACGTATGTGACGTGGTGCCAAGTGAGGAAGCTAATGTGTAAGGTTTCCAATAACGATTAAAGCGACGCAGAACAGTGGAAACCTCATCAAGTTTACTATTACCGCGTCAACTGTTGGTCTTTTCCACCCTCTACTCGCCTTACCCCCACCCTTGACCCCATTTTCCACTTAGATACGTTCCGCAATGATAAACACATCAAGAGAAATCTGATAATTGCAAATTAACCGACTAAGCCAACCAGGAGCGTACGTGGAAAACAACTTTAAATTGTCCATCTTGTCATCTGCAGAATCTTTGTGCACTAATTGCACCTTACCCACGCATAATTTCATGCTGAAAAAGCATAATATCTTGTTAAAACGCTTCTCGTTGCTTAGGTTTAAGTACATAATACATATTTATCAACTTTCTGTTAAAATTTTAAATTTCTTGAAGGTTTGGAGTAAGTTTCATTGTTGGGTGCGTTGAGCATCCGCCATTTTTGTGGCGTCGCTACACTAGCGCCCCTAGCGGGTTAGCGAAACACTTTATACCTTTTTGAGAAAAGCACAGAAAGCTTTTGTGTTAAAAGTTAGTTTGCTTTTGTAGTTTTTGATTCGATTAGTTTCTTTCTAAGTAACGCTGCAGTAGTAAAAATTTTGCAAAGGATAATTTCGGACTGAATTTGCAACTTTTCAGAAAATGGCGCATATAGTCATCTCGTTCCGGGAATAATAGCTACTGATCATCTTAGACTCTTCTGGGATTATTGATTAATGCGTCTACTGTAGTAATTTTACCGCTGTACTTCGAAGATTACCTTAAACCTGGTTTGATACTTTGGCTTTAGAAGACAAACTGTAATTATAGAATTCTGAAGCAGCGCCTTGGAACTGAAGTTAAAGGACGCTATTCTTTAGGGAATTTGCGACTTTGGCACATAAGTCAGCGGAAGAGTGTGCATTGTTGGGTATAGAATGAGTCATTCTGACTTTTCATAAGACAATAGTCGTTCTGAATGTCTCATGCTCTCTAGAATCTGGAGTTGCTTTTGACATTCATTGTTAGCTAGGGAATTTCATACCACGTTTTGTATGGCCTGTCATTCACGCTTCACTAAGGCCAACACAATATTGTTAAAACAACAATAAACTTGTAAATATGAAACTTAGACTATACGACAAAATCGTCTAGAAATATCACGTGTTTTGCTAGGTTTGACACAAATTCCTTACACTTGAACGTAGAAAGTATTAAGAACGCACTAGGTGGCGCTAGTGTAGCTTCGATGCCAACGTATCCAAATATGGCGGTGTAGGCGACGTACATTACTGATTAAATCGAGGCTGCGGTCCCGATAACGATTTTTGAAGAATTTAAATGCTCCAAAAGTTGAAAAAGTATGAAAGTCAAGCAAATAGACACAAGTTATCTCCCAGACTTAACTTTTCTTGGTTAATCGAGTTTCAGACAAATTCTGTCCACATTAGCTACTCACAATTTACTGCTTAACTCTCAATTAATTGATACAATTCGAAATCCAAATATTATTATACATTTTTGTTCGGTTTGCGTTGCGATTTTGTGAAACCATACACACAAATAGAAGATTTGGGCTCCGCCTACCAAGCCTTAAGAGTAATTTCGTCTCCCAGCTGCCAAGACTCAAAAGCACAAAAACGTTCCTATGCACAAAGCTAAAAAAGTATAAAAAACTTACTATACTCAACATAATCGATACATAACACAATAAAGATGCTACAAATCCACCGAGTACTGATTTCCCGGAAACTGTTCCAATAGACCGCAATTACAACTTGCTTCTACGATTTACGATCATTGCTTCACCTCAAAATAAAAGAAAGATACCCTGAAGGATTTATAGAGGCACCAGCCCGAACCTGAATATTAATGGGTCTATTCATTATTATTGTTTTCTTTTAATTGCTACAGATAACAGTGAGCGTTCTGCCCGGAAACCGGAAATGAGCTACCCCTTGCGGAATCGTACTGCTTCGTTTGGGATGCCGAACCAATCTCAGAGTCGGAGTGCTAGTGGTCTTAGCTATTACCACCCAAGATTCG
This sequence comes from Triops cancriformis, assembly GCA_020615345.1. Classification (NCBI taxonomy): domain Eukaryota; kingdom Metazoa; phylum Arthropoda; class Branchiopoda; order Notostraca; family Triopsidae; genus Triops; species Triops cancriformis. The sequence continues at coordinate 80,116 of JAHZNP010000168.1, read as the reverse complement.
ATTTCTGCTTCTTTTCCCTGACTATTGTGCTCTTGTTTTCCTCCATTCTGCTTCCATAGACTAAAACCTCCCAAAAAAGCGAGAAAGTTCTAAATGAAGAAAAGTGCGAACGCGACTGAAAATTGTGCTTGTCTGCCTTGGATGGAAATCAAGCAAGCCTAAGTGACAAGTAACGGACTCGATAATGCAACGCTTCTGACCCCCTTTCACCCCCCACGCCCCCAAATTCACTCAACGTGCAGTTACAAACCAAAGTATGTGACACGCCCACAGTGCTGAAGGACTTGGATAACCAACACCGGAGATTAGCTTGTCAACCAACGCGGTGACACTTGTTTGGCATAACATTCTACTTAGGGGAATAGAATCGAAGGTTTGTTTGCTACCTTTCCTTGGCGGAAACCCCCGAGATCTGGTCTTATTTTATTTAAAGAAAAAAGTTAGAATGAAAATAACCCAACAAAGCTATCAGAATACGATACATTACTCAATGATACGTTGTGGTCACAACTTCCTGAACTTTTCACCACGAAATTCACGAATTTAGGGGGTAAATCGAAGGTTCAAATTCACTAAACAGGTCTACTTGGCGTCATAACAGGGTTGTGATCGATATCGCTTAGTCGATATGTAGTCGATATCAATCTCCCAGGCTGTATAATACAACAGGGAAGGAATGCAAGCGCTTGCATAGTTAAGCCCCACCTAGTAAACTTAGTAAACCTGCTTGATATTAAGAAACCCTTGGTTTATTGCCTAATCTGTTAGCCTGCGTTTCCACTGACTAACCGCGGTTAGCGCGCAATAACCAACAGTGTAAATATATTCATTTAACATAGAGGTTACCGTGTCGGTGGAAACGCGAACTCACAGAATAGACCGAATGGGCATTGGAAACGGAAGTGTGATTGCAAGGCAGCGTTAACCCAAGAGTGAACTACTAACCCAGGTTAGGTACAACCCCGCGCAGTTTAGATACGTTAACCCCCGGGCGTATATTCAGTGCGTGTAGCCTCCGCTAGTCAAATGTACATACAATTTCGGGCGCACACAACGAAAGGTTTTAATTTAAAGCTTCTAAAATTCTAAGAGAAATTAACAATTCAAATAAGTGAAAAATTGACGACTCGGCTCCTTTTGGGGACGAATCGTTCACTAACTCCCATAAAAAAAGAGAACAGTAGGCTAATCTGATGGCCTTTTCAAAAGAACATGAACTGGCACTTTTCTTATGGAAATCGGTTGGGCGGAAGTAATTCCAGGGGCTTTAGCTTATAAAAGGAGCAGCTTTATGATACGAAACTACTCTATAAATTCAACTACTGGAAATAATGTTGCCTAGAAAAAGGAAATCAGGAAGAAAAAAAGAAGGATTTTCCATAAAAAGGCCTAGACTCAAAGTTTTGGTAATTTTAGAGAAAGAACGCACCTCCTCGCAGCTCATTTACAGGCAAACGAGTTTTCATTTTGGCGGGGAGGGGGGTAAGAAAAAAGTACCGAGTCAATGAAAGAGCGACTGAGGGCCGCTCGAGGATGAAGAAGCTCCCAGTGTCGAAGGGCAAATGAGCTATCTTATGTTCCAAGTTTTAATTAAACTCGACACATTTACGATTATTACCTGAAGCAGCGGCAGCTTTAGGGGGGCTAAAAGAGCTACACTTAGCCAGACTTGAAGTACTCCCCGGGAGGGGTTAACACCCTACCGGATAATACAAATGCATTACTTACCACCCATCGTTCCACGAGTCAGTTTTTTTTAAAGCCCTTTTCTCTTAAAAAAATGTGTTTAATTTCTCCATTCCCAACCCCTCAACGCTATATTGACAGTGGCGCCACCACCACGTGGCATCTGGTTGGCGTCATGAAGCTTTTCCACCTCCCGAAGTTGACAATCACCCCCTAACCCTCTTTTTGTGTTTAAATCTTTGTTATTTCAAGAGATCCTTGTTATTTTCACGAAAATGACTTCCACATTTGCGAAAAAATGGAGACAAAAAGGAGAATGACGCCAAAGTCATGGCCAAAAGACCCACCCCCAGATGGCTTCAAAATCCTTTGTGTGACGTTCTAACATGAAAAGCAGGTGGGGATGTGTGTGTGTGGGAGAGAGAAGATAAAGTGGCGTATGTGGGAACCATACTGCTGGCTGATTAAGAGCTCGCAGCTTAATTAGCTGTGTTGTGAATAAATAAATGACATGTTTAAAATAAGACTGCCTTAATCCGTCTTAGCTTGTTTAAGGTAGCATCGTTGTACTTCCCCCCCCCCCCCACTTCAAAACTTGGGACCTACTTACGTCTGCATAAGCGAGCAAGTGAAACAACTCAACAAGTTGTTGGCGCAGAGGACTGTTTTTCTTATTAAAACTTTGTCTCTTGCCTTTCCCACCATCTTTAAAAGATCCCCAACAAGCTTCAACTCTCCAGAAAGTTCTCTTAAATCACACAAAGAGCTGGTAAACTAGATACAAAACAAGGTAGTTTCCCCAGAAATTAAACAATAACGATGTTTCTTTCTTTGTTCAACATTTTTTTTCCTTCAGCGTGAACTCAGGCTTTATTCAGTGGAACGAGTGTTAAATTCGTGGCAGGAAATTCTGGAGAAATGAAATTTTTCTTCGGAGGCTATGCAGGAAGTGATCGTGCACGGATTTGGCACACAAGAGTGACGAAATTCGCAATTGACTCACTTTAGGATGTTGTTGCAGCTTCGACAACAACAGCTTCGAGAGCGGTGTTTTTCCTTTCGGTTTTGTTCGATATTTTTTCTTTCTTGGGGGCTCTTACAGCGAAAGGTTCGCAAAAGGGGTTTTCCTCAGGACGGTTTCGGAATTGACACAGATCCTAGGGGACCGCTTTGGGTAGCTAAGGCAAAGAAATAGAGGCCAACTTTGATCGGCCAAGCCCGAAAACACTCCTGGGACCTATGGGAGGGAAACGGATAGTCCCAGCGATGGAAGCTAGCAATGACCCTGAGGCAGTTGTACTGCCGAAGAAAAAGGAAGTCTCGTCCTTGTCCTGGCCAGCAACACACATATACACACAGACGGCGAGAGAAAGAAATACAGCGCGGCAGCAAAGGAATTAGATTTTTGCCACCACTGATTTTTGCAACAACAAACTTCCTCTTGACTGAAAGGTAATGTAGCCCCCCTTGGCGCCCAGTGGGAATAAGGTGCTCACGTACAGAAAATCAGTGAAACGATTATTTTCTTCTTCTTTTTTTTCTTTTTTTGGGTGGGGAACCTGGATTAAACTATTTTTTTGTGTGTCAAACCGAAACGAAAGGAATGGGCTTCGTGTGTAGAATAAGTTTGTAAAATGAAAGTGAGAGAAAGTAGACTGGGCGAGTTAAAACATTTGTGTAGAAATCATTCAAATTGTAAGTAAAGTTAACTGAGTTGGAAAAAAGACGGCGCTACTATTAAATATTCTCGAGACTTGGGCAAATTCGAGGATAATTCAGATTAAAAAAAATTCAAGGATAATTCGAATTCAAAATAAAATTCAAGGATATTTCAGATTCAAAATATCAATAACATTCAAAATGATTTCAGAAATTAATAAGTTAAAGTTAATTTGTGTCCTTTCGAGCGTTTTCCAATTCAAGTGAGGTTCAACTCAAGTTAATTCAAGTAAGTGAAACAATGACGTGAAAATTACATTGCGGCTCGGAGAACAAAGTGAACAAAAGTAGCTCATATAATTTTTGAAGACATGAATTTGTTCCTTCTTATGAAGTTGTATTATGTTGAAATCAAAAAGGTTGAAGTGCTTTAAAAAAATTATAAGTCAATTCGTGTAAATTCAGTCGTTTCTTAAGTCAATTCAATTCACTTTTGAAGCAGTGGCTTTTGCACTTTTGAAGCTTTTGAAGCATATGAAATTCGCACTCAATGAAAATGAAATAAATTTAACAAATTCAAATGGGGTGGGTGAAATTTTTGTAATGCTCTGTAAAGATTAATTGATGTTTGGAGAGTAATACATGATTAAAGTCGACTGTAAGGCTTTGTCTCGAATTTTAGTACTTTGTGATTTCAAATGTTTCCAAATACACAATCTGCTTGTTGCATAATTTCAGAACGGCAATGGCGACGTTTGTTACCAGCGCCTCTGGTGCGACATGACGGTACTTAATGTTGCGAACTAGGCACACGTGTCAACACGTGTAAATATCGCCTACAAGCAAGTTTATGTTATTACAGCTATCCAAAACTGTTGAAAAGCTTGTCATACTCTCATTTTCTTACATCCCAAATAATTATCGTTTTGTTAAACTTCCCCCATGACTGTTTATACTTTCCGCAAGCCAGAAAAGACTGAAGTGGCTCCTTAGAAATTCACGGAAGCGCTCCGGGTATTTTTTCTAAATATTCTGGACTTTTTCTCCGTTTGAGCAATAAGTGCCATATTAAACTTGTTCTCTGTTTTCGATTATAATTCTGTTTTTAAGTAATTCTAATTGTTCCGGAGTTATAATTGTTGGTATATAGGCCGAAGGCAAGTTTAATAATCTCCGCTTTTCTGATGTGCTTGTTTCTCGGAAACCAAACATGCAATAGAGCTACTTTCTTCTAGACACGAGTTTTCAGTTAAGAAACGAAGATCCCGTTAGAAAAATAAAAATCTCTTTTTCGATACTCAAACTCAGTCATCCCAAATAAGCTACTTAGCCTAATTTACATGGAAAAGCATCATACTAGCAACGAAAAGAGTAAGAGACGTATGAACGCTCTCCCTTATCTAAAAAAAAAGTAAAAAAACTTATAAAAAGACGAATTGAAACACATACGAAGGTTTTGTGTTCCCAGAGAGAAAAAGACGAAATTCAGTAAACTATAGCAGCACTAATGGTCAAGATGCGTCACAGATAACTGAAACGATAAATCCTTTCTCGCTTTTTCTCCACTGTGTCAAGACTATTTAAAGTCTCCTACCTTGCTCGCCTGATATCAGGGAAAAAAGAGAGAGGATACAGTATTTTATGGCGCAAAAATAAATGTGCAATGCACGCTAAAGACACGTCTTTGGGAAAAAAGCAGGACATGTAATACGTCATAAGTTTTTGCTTAAAACTACTGTTACAGAACCCCTTTGGCCTTCTCGAGTGTCAACCTGTCGATAACAACGCTTTAAGGACGCAATGGAGAGGCTGCAAGTTAGGCCCATTTTTTTTTTGGCTATATAGTACCTCGATCCTTTCAATATTGCCATATACGGTAGCAAAAGGCGTAAAAAAAGAAATTTTTCGGTTTTTTTTCTTGGTTCACTAGCTGCCGAGCAATTCTGTGTCCGCTTCCCGAATAAAAAAGGCGCAAGAAAATATGTGACAGCTTTCGCCACAGCATCTCTTACCCATTGAGCAAGATCAGCAACTAGATCTCTTTCAATCCTGGACCTGTCGCGTTTTCTTTCCTGTCTGAACACTAGGCGAACACAACAAGGAAAGTCCAGCGCCAGGTTTTGACACCATTGTCATAACTGACACTTGGTCCCGCGCTAGATAGCAGTGTCTTTCACGTGATAGAAAGGATTACTTTGTATACAAAAGAACACGGAAGGGAATACCATTGGGGAACCGGTGAAAGAATGGGAGATGGTAGCAGCAATCGCTCAAACGGCGGACAGAGGCATACGGAATAGGATAAGAAGGCTGGCGATTGGCAGAATTGCTGACAAAGGCTTAGAAGGTTTATGCGAATTTTGATTGAAGGATGGAAATGGAATTCACTCAATCTGGTCCTTTATTGAAATGTAGGCCTGCAAGAAGGACAGTTTTCGAGGAAGGTAAAGAGGACTACTACTGTATAACATGACAGTGGCCCGTTGGTCTGAGGTTTGAAGCGAAAAATGGCTCACCGAGCTTATAGAAAGAATTTGAATTGCGCCTTCGAGCTAAACGAAATTTATGGACAGCACTAGAGGAAGATAATTTCGGTCTTCAAATCTTCAAGTCTTCAAGTCTTCAATCTTCAAATCTTCACGTCTTCAATCTTCAAACCTTGATATCTTCAAACTTCAAATCTTCAACCTTCATTTCAATTATACAGTTAACAGCCATTTAAACTTCACAAATAAATCTTCAAAACTTGAAAATTGCAAGCCTTTTAATCTTCAAATATTCGAAAAACTGCTAAGTGTCCGAAAGTGAAACGTATGTCACTTGAGGTTCACGTTTAAATCAGAAATAACATCGTTCATTCTGTAGATCTTTGATGCTTAATTTCACTTTTTTAATTTCAATTTCTCTTGATCTTTAGTTTTCAGCTCTTCAAGATTCAAGTCTTTAAATTTTAAAGGTCAATTTTTGGAAGCTCAAGGCTTTACGTTTCTAACCCTACAATTTGGCATTCTCACGCTTTAAATTATGAATCTTCACATGGCACAGACAGAGTTAGTACAGAGACACTCGGCGTTCAAAATCTTTACTTTCCGAATATCTGTCTTCAGATTTTGAGCACTTAAATCTTCAACTTTCACATGTGTAGTTCTCACTCTTAAAGTTTAATATTCCAACAGCGTGTAAATCTTCAATACTTTAAAACTTTGAATCCCCAAAATCTCAATCAATTCACATTCAGTGAATTCATTTTTTTCCCTTCACTTAATCTACAATACATCAACCCATTAAACGTCGTATCTTAAGACTTCAACTATCTTCATATCTGTAAGCTTCGAAAACAAATAAACGATCATTACTGATATTTAAAATTTTCTAACTTTATTTTCACAACTTCAATCTTCGAAAACAAATAAGTTCTATTCCAAATTTAGCTTTTCCGATTTTTATCTTCAAATCCTCCATTTTCGAGCCTTTCAGGGTTCCGATCTCCAAATCTTCGATCTGCTTCTATTCTTGACACCCCCAATCTCATATTCCCATTCAAAGCTGTAAGTCTTCAAATCTTCAAAGTAAAATTCCCCCGAAAGCTTACAATGACATCTTCTTGGGGTCTAAAAACCTTCAAAGTTTGGTCGAAAAGAGCCGATCTTTGCTACAGCATCAATCCTTTAAGTCTCCAATCTTCCCAAAGAAACACTTAACGGCTTAGGAAGGTGAATTGTACGACACTCGTGCATTAATTACGCGTTTCAAACCAGATAGCGTCTTTTCTGAGCCGCCCCCTTTTTACAGACCAACAGCTCATACTTTGGCATGTAGTCTAATCCCTCAGCAAGGAAGGCAGTTATTCCTCTACTCACTGCACGGAGGGAGGGAGGAAAATGGAGTCTTGAATTAGTAATACACAACAGTGGTACTAATTCATACCGTAGCTTTAGACTGTCATGCCCTGCACTTGAAACCCAACAATGCCATATCCGGCGGTGTGCTACTGCTGTTGCCAAACCCACTAAATCACCCAGCAGAAAAACATACAGCGACAAGTAATTCAAACTGCCACGGCTGTCTTGTTTGGATGCAGGAAATGGCGGCAATCCTTACCTTCGCAAATCAAACCAATAACCCGAGTCGACATTCGCAGAACTCTTGGCGAAATCTGTGCTACAACCCTTGGAGCAAATGAATACAAAAAATGCACAAAAATTTAAATAAATGCAAAAATGACAGAGAAATCTCAAAAATACAGAAGTACGAAGAAATCCAAAGAATATGAATGAATAAAAATATAGAAAATACAAATAAATGAAAACTACAAATGAATCTATGAAATACAAATACAATAAATGCAAATAAAATAAAATGCAAACGAATATAAAAATACAAACAAACACAATAACGTATAATTGTTTTTTGACAAAAATTACAATAACGTATAATAACTTTTTTACAAAATGTACAGCACCAAAAAATTACAAAACTTACAATAGAAAAATTTACAACATTTACAATACAAAAATTAGCAAAAACTACGGTAAAATTTTTTTTACAAAAGTTACAGTAAAAAATTACAAGAAATCGCAATAGAAAAATTCAAAAATAAGCAAATAAAAAAGTCTCAAAAGTTAACTACCGAGTAAAACATAAATTTATGAATAAAGATACAACAAATTATAATAAACAAGCACAGCAATTGGAGATAAATCAATGCAAAGTGAATAAATGAGTACTATAAGAGATCCTAAATAAAACCAAAATAAGTAAAAGGACAAGAAGTGGCAAAATAATATAAATATTAAATGAAGTGAAACTAAGGAAAACAAATTCAGAAAGTTCGAATTCCGTGTGAAGGGTACGAGGCAATGATGTGATACATTGTTAGGTAACTTCATCAAGCAACATCGTTAACCGTCCCAACCGGAGTACGCAATGGATCAATGTACGTGGGATTCTTTTCTCCCCGTACAAAAACGAAGATCTAAGCTGGTTAATGACACCCAGGAATCCTCATCGACCACCCTTTTCCCGCAAAGAGAAAAAGAAACCAGAAAATGGGAGAAGAAACACACATAAAAGGAATCTTTCTGGACATTAACAAGAACCTCGAGCTATATGCATCTTTCAAAGCTTTTTTTCTCCCTTTTATTTTTATTCGTAAGCGTTTTCTTCGACTATTAATAATGAACTCCCCAATTGGCTCATCTTAACCATCGTATACAGTTTCCTTTCCACCCTCCCTTTCTTCGCCTGTAGCTTTGATGGATAACATCACGGACAATTCATAAAAAGGCGTTAAAGTTTAGTACATGGTGGGTTGAACACTGAACGCAAAAGAACAAATAACTCCAGAAAGTAATCTTCTAGGTCGCGTCGTCCGTTATCAGCTGTTCATCGCCCATTAAGCTAACGCCATCTAGGGACAACGTTATTTTCACCCCAATTTCTTACATGCCGTTAAATAAACAAAGAAAAATAAATAACATTGCGAAAGAGAAAATTAATTAAAAAACACGTGATTATTACGAAAACATTACTTGAATCACTATCAAAGCTTTTTTACCTTAAACTCCTACCTTTACACCCTTCTTTAGAATTTATTCGTGACCACAATTTCTCTTTAAGTTCACTTGAAGTGTCCAACACGTGTTATAATCCACCTTGAACTGTTAGTACCGATAAAGCTTACAATTGCGTAAAATTATACAACTGAATTTATTGAAAGTCTGAAGGAAACATGTTTACGTTTTCTGAACATTAGCCGAGATTGGCACCCCTGCGACGCTAAGCAGTTGGCAGCCCTTATGGACCCATTTTCCCCGTCACGTGGCTGGTAAGTAGCCTCGTTGTCGAAATAAATGGTACCACTGCGAACATTCTACTCTTTAACAACTGCTTGATTACGTTCTAGCAGCAAATAAGCTTTTTCGTGCTAATAATACCCGAATGACGCCTTTTCTCTGCATTTAAACTGGTTATTTCCGATTTCCCGCCCGATTGTCCGTGTCTATACAGTCATCGTCTGTTTCCATCTCTTCTACTATTAAAATCACCTACTTCGCTTGTTATAACTCAAATTCTACCTGCTACCGTGGCTGAATCAATTTCACACCTTAAAAACATGTTCAGCTAAATTAATAATTTTCTGTATAATTATTTGCTTATTTAGTCCCCCCAAAAATGAACTCACTCTTTTAATTAGCCGTAATCATTTCCAGATTTTTCGATTGTACCATACCATAACGAGGGAGAGAAACTCTTTTTCTATTTTCGTGTTGTAATATTCTGTACCTAATTTCCTCCAAGAATCTTACTTAATTAGCGATGATGACTGAGCTCAGCTAAAGGACAGAAAGCTCCCGATAAGCTTTCCTTAGCTATTTTAAGCACAAGGTCCCTATTACAGAAAAAACATGACTCTGGGTATCAGATACACACCAATGATCAGGAAATAATACTGTCAATCCGTGACAGATTACTGCGTTACGATGCTGCTCATCTTTCTCGGGCCTATTAATATACTCGAAAAGCGAACCATCTGAGACTTCAGCGACCCTCCCCCACCCCCCTCACCCCTCGCTAGTGCTCATTCTGTCTTCGATGTCTTTACAAGATGAGAAACAAGGGAAGGGGAAGAAGCGAAACGAAGAACACACTAATCCCGAGCTCAGGACAAGAAGAACACGAGGCTCATACGGCTCTGCTATTAATTACCGTGACAAACTCGTATTGAATTATTTAGGGAAGCTCCCAGCCTCCCTTCGGCTCCCGCCCCAACAAAACCCTAAGCCCATTAGCCTTTAAAAAACTATCTTCGTTCGTCGTATTGTTTGCCTATTCGTTCACTTGTTCCCTCTGTTTGCTCCCCGAATTTCGGTGCACAAAAGGTCGTCGAAAATTGTTTACAAACTAGCTTTGGAAGTTCGGCCGAAAAAAAAGGAAACTTGGAGAGAGAGAGAGAAAAATTGTGCCACCCAACTCTCGACTAGTTTAATACGTTAGGAATCCTCGATAAATCATGCACATCGACCTGGAATGTGCTAGCAAACAATGCAAAAGATTTCAATTTCAATGAAAAAAAGGGAACCTTTGCAGTGTAATTTCCCCCAATACACAGGCTAACGGAGCAGAAAATGAGCTCTTGGAAATCGATCTGCTCAAATGCCATCAACACACTCAACAAGGAACGCGAGAGAGAAAAGATAAAATGGGAAAGAGCGACCGAGAGAAAAGGAAGGCTCGGAATTGAAGAAGAAAGACAAAAAAAAGTGTACCAGAGCTCCACAACTTCATTCAAAACCCCTCATAAGACATTTTCCTCTTTTCAGTGTTCTTTGCGTCTGTCGCACGTATTAAGATCTCGTACAAGTCAATACAAGTACTTTTGGCCAAAGATCGATCTATTGCTTCGAACTCCAACACACTTGTCAACCCTTTAGCGAGGGTGAAGAAATTTATTTGTGATGTTTTTTTCGTTTTTTTTCCTACTTTTTTCCTTTAATTTTTGCGTTTTATTTTGTGTTTATTTTTACATTTTAAAGACTATTGAAATCAGAAAACGAAACGTCACTTATAATACAGAAATAGTAAAGAGCTTTGTTCAAAACGGTACTGAAGAAACTAAAGAATGAAAATAGAAAAGTAAACTTGTGCAGAGTAAGCACATAAGAAATAGTCTATTAGATAATAAACACAATGTAAGTTAAAAAATAATCAGCTATATATTCATCGTTTACAATCTTTCTCTCAACTTAAATGTTTCGAATTTAGTTATTTATTTGTTTACCTTGATAGGTTGGCACCCCTGCCACGTTAGTAGTTGGCAGCCCTTGTTGGGCTTTTTTCCTCTCATTTGGCTGGTAATGGGCTTCGTTATCAAAACAAACTACTACATTGCGAAACTTTTACGCTTTAACCGATCTTTTAATCACCTTTTCCGAAGCAATTAAACCTCATGCTAATAATACAGTAATTACGCATCTTCTCTAGGCTGTAACAGACTTTATACTGATTTCAAGCATTCTTCTCTGCGGCTATTATCAAAGTTGTGTTTCGCCCATTCTTTTATTGTTAGAGTTCCGTAAATTGCTTCATATTACGAAAATTATCTACTTTGCCATGCATTTTAAGTGTTCCGTTTCCAAACTTCCACTCTGTTAACACATTTTTGTATTCTTCATGATTTTACTCTTAAACACTTTTTCGGTATTTTTTTTTTTGTAAAACGAATGTTCCAAGTTTTCTACTATACTTTCGCTTATTTAATCACTCACTTTTTATTTTTTATTCTACATAATTCTTCCATACATTTCTTTTTATTTCACATTTTGCATATATTCATCTGTATTTTTGTTTCTCATTTTTTCCGCAGGAGTCGTTCAGTAGCCTGGAAAACTAATAAAACGAGCAAGAAAAGTTACATTTTCAGCTAATTCTTTTTTGCAGTACATTTATATGCGTTTTACTTCCTTTTGGTATTTACTTTCTAACATGTCTTTTCACATTAACCACCTTTATTTATTTTCTAATTAAAGCTCTTTTATCTATTTTCTTTAATCTACTTTATTTATTTTCTAATTCCTTTCCTTGCGTTGATTTCCCATTTATTTCCCTCCATTTCCGCTTTTTTATATTTTCCAACTCCTGCGCCAGTGAATCGACACAACCAAGTTTGAAAGACCAAGAGAGGAAACGGAATTGTGGTCAGGGGAACAACCCCCTCAATCCGATTGTCTTCACCCTGGGGTTGGGGACAGAAAAGAACCAAAAAAATACAGTGGCCAAGTAATTCTCAATCTCGAGTCTGCAATGGTCCGCCAGCTATTTACATAAGTTTTCCTTCCTTTTCTCCTTGCCTTACATTAAGGTTGACGCTGAGGGAGTGATAAGTTTCCAGCATGGGGTGAAATAAATCGACTACCCCCGCTTTTGTTCTCCCCACCCTCTTCACCCCTTTCCCAACCCACCCCTCGACATATCAGCCGCAATTTAGTACACAGTAGACCAGTTAAGTGTCGCTTTTAAACGCCAGGAGAGATAATCATCCATAAAGTACAACTGCTGGTTTCTAACCACCCCCCCCCCCAAACCCCCCCAAACCCCCTAAATCCCTCCGACCTAATTGGTGCCACGCAACTATAACAATCAGACGGAAATGCACCCCGAGAGCCAACGCATTAGGCTTTACTACTCTTAACGTTCCACTGGAAACCCTCGGACGCCGGTTGAGGCCCCGGGACGCCGTATTTGCAGCTGGGGACTCATTGTCCTAACTCTTGGAATTAACACTAAATGACCATATGTGTGATTGTGACTAGCTCATGTGTGCGTGTGTGGGGGGAAACAGGAAACCTTTGGCAACTCTGGCTAGGCTGTTGGGAAGAGGTTAACTTTTTATAATTAAGTAAAATAAACAGAGGAAAATGAGGGCTAAATCTGGCAAAAAGTTGTCTGCCAGTCCTTTTGAAGTGATTTCATTAAAAGTTGGGAGATTCACCGGAGAAGTAAGAGATAAGGACTCAAGCTTTGGCTGCGGGGATGAGATCCCTTCCCCGTGCCCGTTAAATAGAGAGAAACTTTGGAGCGGAGGAAGTGTGAAATCTTTCGTTGCTGAATGAGATCCAACTCGTCAACGTGGCACGTGGGCTGCAATCTTCGTTCTTGCCAAATTTTCGCCGAATCTGAGATGACTTTGCGGGACATTTATTTCTTTGGTAAGGGAGTTAGTCAGTAGTTTTGATCTCTTATGGATTTTAGTGTGTAAAATGCTTTCGTAATTAAGAATTTAGTGATTTGGGCAGAGTTTTTAGACGAATAACAAATGCTGGTGATTGTACTGACTTAAAATTAATATTGCCACATTAGATGATTTCTGTGCATCTTAAACTTTCTTTTCGAAATGCGGGTTACGAGTCCGTTGAAATATCTGGACTACGATGCCTTGTTTCCTAGATATTCAGCTTCGAAATCGCAGCATCAGTCTTTCTAGCAAGTAATAAAAAGACATACTAGTGCCATCTAGCGATGTAAATTAGAATGAAACAGCGTGTGAAGTTTTCCTCTGTGCGTACGACTTTACCGTAGCTCTGCAGCTTATAGATTTTCAATGAATCTCTAAATGAAATTTAACAGTTTATATTCGAGTAAAAAAAGAAAATTTGTAGAAGATATTTGATTTTTGAGCTGAGTCTCGTTTCACAAATTTGTGAAATACGCACCGCGTCTTACAAACCTATTTCGTATCCTCAAACGATGTCATATCACGTTTTAAAATAATGTTAAGTTCTGGACACTTGGAATCTTAAACTTCAATACTATTTGCTTTCGGAAAATTACTGGTTTCACGACCTGATGTAGGGAAGTCGTTTTGGACATTTTAATTCAGAAGAATAAAGAAAAATGTTAAAAAATCGGAAAACGAACTAAATAATCAGAAAACAATAAAAAAGGGCAAATAAATGTAAAAGAACAAGGAATTAAAACGCAATTCGTCGAACATTGTTTTGGTAAATTCAGAAAAAAAGTCAAGAAAAATAAAACACAGAAAAACAATTTAAAATTTGAAAAGAATACGTGGAAAATCAGAAAGAGAATCAGAAGGGTTCTTCGTAATTTTTGGAGAAATTCAGGATGTTTTCGTACAAATGTAAGCACAATCGAGAAACGTTCAGTAAATATACCTGCTAACAATCAATAATTGTTCACTTCGCAAAAACTGTCGACACACGGTTCACCCAGTTAATTAATTCAATAATTTCAAATGAATATTATATAACAATTGCATCCATGGATGTCGACGATGTCTAAATCTTCACATTAATTATTCGGTGCCGACGAACGCACCAAATTTTCGCTGGATAATACATCGCACAAGCAGGTGCGTGTTATTTTGGACATCTGTATTGAAACGGGTACAAATTTCATACTTCACTTCCTAGGGAACTAATGTGACTACGGGGGTCCAAACAGCGCTCTTTCAAAACTGCGTCTGTTTGTTCCACGAGCACTTTTAACACAACTTGCTGAAAAACTCAAACAATGCACACATTCACAGCAACCCAGGGGGTTCTCAGATGAGGTTCGGGAGCACACGCCATTGCGACAAAAAATACACAAAAAAAGACTAGGCACAACTAAGTTAAAATGGGGCAAAGGAAAATGCCATGTGATAACGCGGTTTGGAGGTACAAAGGACAAAAAAATGAAATTCTAATCTTAAGTAGAAAAGTAGGACTGGTACGCTACTCCAAAGGCTGAAGTAGAGAAACAAAGGAAAAAAGACCACCATGTGAAAAATCCACATACGCCACGGAAGACTTCAGTAGAAAACACCTGTGAAAATGGTTTCCGGGTGGAAAAAAGTTCTTTTATAAATTTTCCTGCTGAAATATCACTCACTTCCAACTATATCCTACTCTCCTCACCTTCGATAAAAAAAGGGTTGTACAGTACATGAGAGCCCACGTTTTTCGCGTTACTATTTTATAACATTCTCTTCGATTGTTTCGTTTTACGCGGGGGTATGCTATTACGATTCCTATGTGAAACTCGCTTTACGCGTATATTTTTACGCAGAGCGCGAAGTGCCTGTTAAAATCGACATTCTTCTGCGTTAATCTAGTCTTAGATTTTTATTAAGAATGCGAAATGACTATAATCAAGAACAGTTGCTACCAAGTGCTGTTTTCAACACGAATATGTGAGACGCTAGGAGAAGGGCGAGAAAAATAATAAAAATAACTATACACATGCCATCTAACGACGAGGATAGCAGTTATAATACCATTTGCCTTAATCCTGGTTAAAAACCCACGTTTTCAAGAAACGAAATGATAGTTAAACAGGAATTCGGATTAAAAATGAACAATTAAGCTTCTAGTCAACTTAGGATGTAATTTAACGCGTGTTCTCTATTTGGTTGCTAACTGCTTTTCTAATCAGTATACCAATGGGTTTGTTTACACTTAACATCCCTAACCATGGTTAGTGGCAAAACACATTGGATAATCATGCCAGTTAATCCCTTTTAGTTACTGAGTAAATGCAAGCTTACATTAACTTTTTTCTTTCCTTTCTTTAACCTTAACACAGCAACCTAGCCTAAATTTCCATTCACGTCTTAACCATGGTTAATGAAGAACACATAATATTGGCGAATAACCATAATTACGGCTTTAAGAAAAATCTAACCAAGACTGGGCACCCTTTCTCATTGCACCATACGTATCTAAACAAAACGTGCTGACTATGGTTACGTCTGACAAGGCTACCCTACGTTCACACTGTTTTAACCATGGTTAGTCGTGAAACCACACCCTGTATAACCCGTTTGACCAGTTTTGAGCCATCAATAAGAGAAAAAACTTACGCAATTGTTTACTACTCCTTCAATAATGTTTCAATCCTTTCAAAGAAATTCAGTAGATTTCTCCCAAATATTGTTAAAATGAATAAACGCAACTGTGCGAAAATTTTCCTCGTGAATATATCCAACACAGTAGAAGCATAAGATGACACGTATAAAACGTAAAGAAGTTCAGCTCAATTCTTTACGCTTTGCGATAATGCGCTTAAGAACTCAACGCAGAGAAACTTCTAGAATTTCTGGAATTGGAACGTAAACCTCACTAAAGGAGTAGTAAGGCTTAACCTCCGACACTGAAAGTGCTTTTACGCCATTTCTTGCATCTAAAACGCACCAAAGAGCAAAACCTAGTATATCATACCTGCTTAAAAGCCATCAAAGCGAGTTCCCACTGTCCTCGGGCTTCAGTCAAGGTTTCTCCCACGCCCATATTGGCTAAAGTGACTGGCTGGGGACTCGTCCCATCCCCTGAAACACCAGACGGCGCCTTCAGCCAAGTAAACCCACCTACCAAAGATAAAGTTAAGCCCTAAAATTCTCCATAAGCTTAGGCTCCACCCCCTTACCCATAGTTTTATATATGTACGTGAAGGCAAGGCACATGCAAATTGGGGCCACGTACTGTAACGCCACGACACATAAGTAATAATACACACGCGCAACCTAAACATAGTAGAAAAACAACAAAAATATTGAATTAATTACATAATTATTACAAAATGATTATTCTTGACAGTATTTACTATCCTAAAGTATTTTGGATATTTTCTGAATATTTTCTTGACTGTAATTACCGTTTTCTGTAGCTCTACATTCGTAGTTTTGCCGGCTTCCTTTTTCCACGCTTGGAGCTGCCGTTCAGCCAAGTTTAAATAAGCTTGCAAATAAACTGGAAGGGCTGTAAGTCGCATCACACAACACGCAACACAAAACCATATCCTTATGGTATCAAATGCAGATTCAGTCAACCTAAAGAAATACAGTTTTGAATTATTCAGCGGAATTGAAAAGTATACAACGATAAGATTTTTCTAGTTAACATTTTAAGACAAGTTTAGATTTTTCTACCTAACATTTTGTACCTTAATTTAATAACTAATTCTTTATTAATATATGAATAAAAGATTTTTATAGTTCAACAACAAATTTTTAAGAGAGATTAATATAAAAATATATTAATTCTAAAAATATTTGGTGTTAAGCTAATAAAAAGGACAAAAATTGGTCTTACAGTGGTTCAGACATCCCGGTGAAAATTCTGACAGTAAAATAATGTCTGGCGATAGGTTTAACCCACAACATAGCCACCAAAAAGGGCATGATGAAGTTAAGATGCAACCACATCTTTACTGCGGGTCTTTCGGCGTTGTAACTACGGAAAAGGAGAAGACAAATCAAACTGTCGATGACACAAGCGATTCTAAGTTACTCCAAAGCGTCGCTGTGCATTCGGCTAACGCGCAGACCAGGAAATGTGAGTAAAGCTCCGCTGATTCCACAATAAACGGCAAAGACGAGTTTGAGCATCAATTTGGATGCTGGGCCTCTGCGCAGATGAAAAAAGGGGGAAAAAATAAGTTAGGACATGACGAAATCACCCCCAAGTTAAGCAGAGGGATTTACTCTGAATCCAGCGAATTGATTTCTAAGAACACGGAAGCACTTTCGTTGAATTTGCTATAAGCTTTGTCTAGCCCCAATTCCAAGTTCTCTTCGCTAATGATTAAAAGCCCTAAGGCGAGAACGAAGAACGCAAAGCCCGACACGATGACAACAGATCTTTCGGCAGCAGCTTCCGTACTTTTGAAGTACAAACCCGCAATGGAAAACAACAATTTTCTAAAAAAAAGTAAAGAAAGAGTTATTAAAAATATAATTTATCAACTGTGAAAACCTTCGCATTTTCGATACTACCTTTCCTGTCAATGTTTCGTCTAATATTTGACTAATTCTGTTAAATTTTTCCCCATATATAATTTTTTTTATTTCATTTTATATATTTTCACAAATTATTCTATTATTCTATTTACTTTCTATGTACATTCTGAGATTTACTTTTCGTATAAGTTACGTTATTTAACATACTTTTTCTTCTTTGTGCATGCTGCGTTTTCATATTCTTTACTAATTTTTTCAGTTACTTTATATTACTTTTAATTTTGGATTTTTTTATGGGTGGATTATAAATTTGTTGTCTATTGAGTTCAAAGGAAAGAGAAATGTTGTATATTACTTACACGGAGAAACCTAAAAGTAGCATACACCAAAACATGCTGAGATTCACCTCATCTTTGGCTTTAGGGAGCACGTAATACGCCTAATGAACCGCATTAATGAATAGCTCTACTCTATGCTGACTTATTATGGCAAATACCTCCGTAATTATGTAGACGATGGATGCGTACAAAGCATAATCCATTAACCATTGGTATTCGGCATAAAATTTGAGCTGGACCACATCGACAATGTTGACTTTGGCCATTTGCAACTTACGTACGCAATTAATTCCCATACAATTAGGTTATGAGCTTTTTATCATATTATTGATTACAAATTACTTGCACATCAAGGTTTCGAGGTATTTTAAAAATGTTATCAGCAACTTCGTCTTCCCTTCCTTTTTTGCCTTTGCCTTTTTCCTTAGGAGGAGGAATGTTGGCTAGTTCGCGGAGCTCTTGATCGGACGGATGTAAAAATCGACGTAAACTAATACAAAACAAATTGGAAATAAGTCAAGAAACCTTCGATTTGTGAATTATACCCAGTATTGCAGAGAAACCATCTACCGAAGGAGCACAGTGATCCAATCTTGACCATGATGCTCGCCACGATCATGGTAACTGCTAATTGCACTCCAAACAAAGCCTAATTAGTAAAAAAGAAGTGTATTAATGCACTCAATAGTAGACCGCACACAAGTATGGCCTAGTATCAGAATAAGAAGAAAAATGAACCACATGGCATGTGCAAAAAACGATACTTAGCAACAAAATTATTGATAATAATTTGTTTCTGTAACTATAGTTTGGACCTTACCATGATAAATAAGTTATAAACAGCAGTTATAGACAAATCCAGTAATTAGAAAGAAAGTTAAGATATCAAGCTCCTTCACTCATTTTGTGCTTTAATGAAAATAGACCCCCAGGCACTCCACGAATGAAGACTGGACTAAAAGAATTTTTAACAAAAAGGACACAACAACGCCATCTAGTGAAAACATACTTACCTTCATATGCAATTCTTCAGTGCGGCATTTCGCTCGAATTTGCTCAAACTTGTTAAGAATAATGTTATTCTTGTCACAAAGCTACTCAACGATCTCCGTATGAAGCCAAAAACAGTAGCCAACACTGTATCTAACAAATAGCAATAAACATGTTTCTACCAATCTTTGCAAATGGCTTTGCTTTGATTCCGTCGGCTTTGTGGACGCCATTTTGCAAAATGGCTAGATTGATGCAGAATTTACAGGAATAGCACATAATAGCGCCACATATCTTGAAATAAACCAGCAAATCCAGCAATTAAGCTGGTGCTCTTTCAATCAAGACTTACTTTTAAGAAAGAATAGAAATGCGTCAAATTTCCGCGCTCAACATACCAGAGTTGAAATATAGTTTATTCAAAGAGTTATTTCCTGTATAATAATTAAGTCAACAGAACTTCCATCCTTTATCAGCTAGAATATTCATTCAACAACCGCATTTCCACTTCTCCTTTCCTTTTTTCTTTCTTTCTTCTGCCGCTATTTTCCGCGTCCTCGCCACTTATTGCCGAGTTCCCGCTTTTTTTCTGTTTCCAGCTTGCTCATCCACCCTGGGCTGCATTTCTTCGCCTTTTCTCTTTTTCTGTAGTTTTTTCAAAGTTTTCACCGAGAGCAAAAACCGTTTCGCCACACCCCTTCTTGATTAAAAAAAAATTGCCCGTTCACCACAGTTGGGACATTTGAAACGTTCGATAGCTCGGATTTTCCCTTCTAAGAATCTCTTCAATTCCCCAAAGAAAAAAATGGGCTTTTCCTTACCCCTTAAGAGTAGTAAACGGTTTTAACATAATTCAGAAGACCAAAAAACGGTATCCCAAAAAAATATTGCGAAGTAAACCGAACAACTCAAAACGCCCACCAGAGGAGTTGAACGCAAAGATACAGAACTGTTTTTCTTTTTTTGCAATAAATAAGACAGAGAATTACAAGCTAATTTTGGAAACGTCCACCCTTCCCATCCGTCGCTGTGCTTCACATATCTACAAGAAAAACAAATAATCCATTAACAAACAATTTTAGCCATTTTTTCTCCATTTTCATAAATGATAAAAAAATCACTATTTTTTATTTTCTTGGATTTATTTCTTGAATATTTATTAGTTTGTTGCAATTCAGACGGGATGTACTTTCAAAACAAATTACTGTCGAGAAGTTTCTGTGCCTCAGCTGCTTTACCGGGGCGCAAGTGGGAAAACCCCGGCGGGGGTGTGGGCGTGGCTGTCGCCAAACCAGCGTGGAGTCCCACCTGAGGTGGCCACGCGTTGCTCAGCGAATTCAGAGCCTCCAGACGCGAAAATGCGGGTGGGAGGCCGCAAGACGAGTTGTTCTGACCGAAACCCAAGTCTTGGTAACTCAAAGGGTGCGTGGGCTGACGCTGCAGCGGCTGCTGCTGCTGTTGTTGCCGGGGAGCCGCGGAAGAAGCGTTATACGAATCAAAGGCGGAGTTGGACTCTGTTAACTGTTCCAGGTACCGGAGCCAGTGAGGTGGCGAATCTGAGCGAGAATCCGTGGGGTGGCCACTAGATACGATCGCGGGATCAAGGGCCGTCCAGTCGGTGAAACTGTTTCTCCATTCTGCTAAAGAAAGGAAAGAAAATTAATAACATTGTTAAATTCGATCCAAGCCAAGAGCAAAAACTGCGACGAAATTTTTGCTTAAATGTGGTAAGATTCGTAAAATTAAACTCAAAGAATCTGAACTCGATCGCTTTATTTTCAAGTAGAAATTCTCCAAGCTCGACAATGAGCTAGGCTCACGCAGGTAAGAAATAATGGGAAAGAAATTCGCAGGAAAAATCTTTAGAAAATGCTTCCAAACATCCCGCGCAAAAGCTCTCAAAAAATTCTCAAAATGGTTATGGAGTTTGCCCGAACGCAACAGCAGAAATAGGAAACGGAAGAAATTTGTAGAGAAAAATGAAAAAATGCTAATAGACACGGGAAAATATACGTAAAAATATCTTCAAGAAAGAAAAACAAATTTAAGGTCCGATTAAATAAAAAATCCAACGGATCAAAACATTAATAACTCATAAATCTTACGACTAAAATAATTACAAAATTGCGAAAACAAAGTGAAAAAAGCAATCGAAACTGGAATAACTGACTAATTTGAAGAAAGTGCAATTAGGAGAGTATTCGCGAAACAGTAACGATAAGCTCATGCCGATAAGAAATAGCAAAAATAAATTCGCAGGAGAAAATCCAAAACCCAAGAAATGTGTAGAGAAAAGTTGGGAAAATGCCACAAGTCACGTAAAAGTATATCGTAAGAAGAACTTCAAGAAATAAACAAAATGAAAGCGCCTACTGAACTGTAAAATTCAACATAACTGAAAAACATTAACAGTTAAGAAATCTCGTAACTAAAACATCATACAGGATTGTAAAAACAATTTGAAAACCGTAAGTGAAACTCAAATAACTGAACAATTTGGAAAGTGAAAACTCGGAGAACATTCGCGAAACTTGAACGCAAAATTCTAATAAATAAAAAAATATAGGCAAAACTAACAAATTAAACAATACCGTAATTGTAATTTAGTAAGAAAAAATACACCCGAAACATATTAAAAGCAATTAGATATCAGAACAAAATGCCCAAAAAATTTACATAAATACAAACATAGTTTATAATCTTAAAAAACATAGCTGTGAAATGTTAACTAATAACGCGTCGTACAAATTATACTACATGTACTTTTTAAACTTTAAGTGTATTATAATGTAAAACGTTAAAAATTACTAAACGAGAAACCGTACTTAAAATGATCTAAAATAGTTCTAAAAAAGTGAAACGTTAATTTGTGAAAGTCACAGAAAATCGTGCCAAGCATTCCATACTTTTGTTAGGAGCGTTTTGGCTCTGGAGCTGTGGATTGCACAAGTTATTGGGATGTCGCAAGTTGGCTCCTACGCTGTTATTGCCAAAATTCGAGTTGGGGAAAACAGAGTGAAGACTTTCTTGCCAATCCTTGTGTCCCACTCCCATATCGTTCTTGGTTTCATGGCCCATGCCGTATCCTGAATTATTGGTGTTATAATTCAGACCAGCTCCGCCTCCCAAGTTGCCACCGTAACCTTTACTCCCACACAAAATTCATTATATTTCTTAACGTCAGACACTTTCCACAACTTTTACTTGACAGTGGATTGTGATTGGGGTGTCGGTTAGCTGTTTGGCCCAACAGACCTAAATGAGTTAAGCCTAAACCCAAACTAGCTCCGCCCAAACCGCTGTTTTCCGCATAGAAACGACCGGGAAGCGAATTTTCTATCGATGACGTGTAATTCGAGGCTTGGTGGTGATTTCCCGATGAAATAAACGGCAATATCTTGCTGCTTCCTAGATCTAAACAAACCAACAAGAAAAATCCCATAAAATTATTAGTACAATTTTAAAAATAAAATAAAATCAAGAAAATGCTTAAAAATCTATAAATATGCTTGAAGATCCACAAAAATTATGAAAATCAATGGAAGTTATTAAATGTCGATAAAATAATGAAAATAGAGGAGAACGATAAAAATCGATAAAAATTAAAATCGATAAAAATAATGAAAATAGGTAACAATAATAAAAAATAGACAAAATTTGTAAAAAACTATACACGGAAAAGAACAAACAGTCATAAGTAACCGACCTGATTGGCTCATGGGTCTGGACAAGCCCGAGAAACCCAATCCGTTATTGTGGTTTTGTGGATTAAATCCCGGGGGTGGAATACGGTTGCGCTGTACGACACTAGGTGGCATCATGGAGCTTCCGAGGCCCAAACTCAAGCTGGAAGTTCCGCTGGCCAAGCTGGATGGGTCGTACAGTCCTGGGCGTGGCTGTCCGTACAACTGCTGGTGTTGTTGCTGGTGTTGCTGCTGGTGTTGGGGTGGGTTGCCTCCGGCTAACGAATGCTGATGGAGCGAGTTGAAGAACGTGTGCGAGCTGGGTGGTTGGCTGGGCGGACTGGCGAAGGAGTAACTGCTGGTACTGTGGTGAGCAGCGTTGTGGCTACTCGCGGAGGATTTTTCCTTCTCCAGCATCTCGGCTAACCCTTTCTGGGTCTCGTGGAAGGGATCAAAGCCCAAATCGTCATCCCCGTTCTTGAAAAACGAGTCCGAGTTATCCGCAGAGTCTTTCTGGCTACTGGGTGGTTCGTCGTGCTCGGGATTGGGGCAGCTCCGCCATGTTTGGCTGGCGGAGGTGGAGCTTTCGCCGCCTTGCCAGGTATCCTGCTCCGCAGACGCGTTGGAGTTGAAAAATTTACGATAATCACCCTCTTCGGCTTCGCTGGGAACGGTGGACACCGTTGACGGCTGCGAACCTTTCGATGTGGACCGAGTTTCTGCTGCGTCTCGCAACCTAACAAGAAAATTTACGTTAATTCCAAGTAAATAATGCAAGCTTTCTAAGTACATCGAATGACTGGACAAATATATGTATAAAATCAAAAAAGAAATGGAAAACTGGAAAAATTATCTAAGAAATTTTTTATACAAATCTAGAAATACTGAAAAAAATGTAGAGAATACTAAAAAACAGAAGAAAATAAAGGAAAATATCTGTGGAAAAATTGTGGACAACTTTAAACACTGTGGATCACTTTAAACGATGCGAAAAGCTTTAAAAATTGTGGGAAATTTTAAAAACAGGAAAATTCTAAAAATTGTGGGAGATCTTAAACATTGTGGAAAATTTTAAAAAATCGTGGAAATTTCAAAAATTGTGGAAAATTTTAAAAATTGTGTTAAAATATTTTTTAAAAAAGACCTGATTAAAAAATACATGCAAAAAACGTTGAGGACAATTTTTACGACATTGTTGTGGTTAACACTGAAAGCAAGCGGGGACAATTAAATTTGAAAGAGGGCATGGTCGTTACCTATCGACTTCCTCTTCTTCCGCTGCCAGGGATAAAGAGGAGGGCGAAGAGAGGGAGAATCCATTATCTAAGGGCGGAGGTGGACTTGAATGATTGGACGAGGAAGCGGAATCTGAAGGTGGCGATCCTGAACTTGACCGTGGCCGCGTACCGGAATTGGGAAGCGAGCTGGTACTGGCGGGTTGGGCAGGTGTGGCCCCGCCTCCACTTTTCTCTTTAATTTTGCGCAATTTATCTTCTGTCTTTTTGTGGCGAGATTTCTCTTTAGGTTCCACCTTACTGGTCCCTTTACCTATGAAAAGAATTTGAACAGTTAATTTTTCTATTTTCCTTTAAAAAAGAGGAAAATTTTTATATTTGATTTCAAAAACAAGATATACTTATATTGTAAACTTATATATACTTGTAATCAACTATACGTAATTCTCGTTTCTCAGATATAGTCGAGTGTAATGGCAGAAGCTAGCCATGATATAAAAAACTCGCATATAAGAACCCGGATATAAGAGAATCTGACATAGGACTTGGACGTAGTAAGGAAATTCTATAGTGAACTGCAATTAATTCTCATTTTCCCAGTTAAAGTCGAGTTTAAAGGCAGAAGCTACCTATAATGTAAAACTCGGATATAAGAACCCGGATATAAGAGAATAGGATCCTGATGTAAGACGCAACGCTAGAAAGTGAATGTTGCGGTAGCTAGGCTCCTTTCTTTTGGTTTGAATCGATTAGTCATGGTTAACAAGTAGGACAATGACATGGAAGAGGACCCGGATGTAATAATGTGCTTCTCTTCTCTTATACACGGGTTGAATATACCGTGAAACCCAAGAACGGTACACGTAAATGTTCCATTTCTTACTATTTTCAAGTGTAATTTAACGCTGCATTGCGCATTAAGATTTCTCATTTTTCAGCATTGTTCATAAAAAACTGGTACGGTCAACACACGAAAAGTAATTCGCATGTACCCTTTTTTACAGGCAGTGGTATTATGTCCATAACACCATCACTTTCTAGTTTAGTTCACACAAAAAAGACGTGTTGAAAAACAGATAAAGGTGCAAATCCTTTAACTCGTACCACTTTTTACGGATCGCTTTTCGTTATCTATACACATTGTTTCACCATTATTGTGCTTCAAATGGACCAACAATGTAGGAAAAGAAGGCGAAATTTTATCCTAAAATCTCACCTGAACCGCTTTGGGTTAAAAAAAATGGTACAATAGTAATACAGCACCCTATTACTGCGTACCCCTTCTTTAAACATAATTCCGTCCATTTTGCGTTTTGCCTCGTTTTACGTATTTAATTCTGTTCCAAGGAGTGTAGAAAGCCTCCACGAAGTAAAACGCGCACTAATTGCGATCAAAGTGAGTGTTATCAATTTAACCTCGGGGATTAATGATAAACTATGAATTAAGGCAAATGGGCAAATCTTCAAAAAACAAAAGAAACAAGATAAGATGGCAACCTGAGAGATTATTGGGCACGTTGAGACTGGTGGTACTGCCACTGGTACTACTACTGCTGGAGCTGCCCGGTACTGACGTACACAAGGTAGGCCACGCCTCCCGACTGCCACTTCCCGGTGGTGAATTGGAAGGTAAGGCGGGCAGGTTTTGGGTTAAAGGCGGGGAACTGGAAGGTTTCCGGTTCTCCTTATTCAAAGGTACCAGGTAGAGCAGTTGTTCATGCAAGCTTCGCTCGTAATCCGTGTGTCGCCCTTGTTGCATTTCTTCCTTCGTAAAACTAGCCGCATCATCCCCTGAAAAATTCCACCAAAAATTCGAATTAACAACTTTTTTCATCTTCAAAAAGATATTCTATCCCAATTTACCTATTTCGTGGAGATACATGCAATCAGGCTTGGGGCAAGACTGATTTTTCATAAAATGAGAACAATACTTGGTTGTTCCCAAGGATGCTCGTATCGTCTTCCCTTCCACGGTGATATTATTAACCGCTTGAATAGCTCGTAAGGCATCTTCTCCTCTTACGTAGGTCACATAGGCACTGGCACTCGGACCCTAACGAAATCCCAATCACAAACCAATAGAAAACATCGACTTTCCTATTAAATTCTCCATTTTTTCTCTTTTTTTGCGATTTTCGAAAAAAATTTCATCTTTTGTTTCGCGCTGGCGTTCCTCTTTTGTTTTAACTCACCTGGTTGCCTGCATACTGTGTACTATGGTTGATGACAACTTTGTGAATTTTCCCGAATTTTCCGAAATATTCATGTCGCTTCAGGACCTGAAAAAGAAAAAGTATTTTTTTATATTCCAGGAAATTTCTATTATTTTTGCAAACCTATGAACAATAGTCAGTCGATTTTTTACAATTTTCTATACAATTTATATTTCATATTATTAAGTTTTTAAGATGTACTTCGGGTTTTCTTCATCTGAACAACATTAATTAATAATTAACTTATTAATAACTTATCAATTAATAATCACTTCTGTATTTTTTTAAGTGTCTCTTACGTCTCGGAAATGTTACTTGCAAATATTTAGAAATCTGCACTGGAATTCTGTGAATTCTCCCTAAATCTATATATTTCCGTAAATTGATTCCGAAATTTCTGATATTGAAATGCTAAAATTACTAGGAATTTTCTAAATCAGTTTCTAACTCTGTGAATTTCGTAGGAACTTCTTTCAAGTCGGTGAATTTCGAAGAAATGTTGCACAATTTTAATTCTAGCAATTTCACAGATTTTTTTAAATAACCGTAACCCAACGCTGTGAATTTCTTTGAAAATTTCCGAAAGTTTACCTAATTCTTGGAGGTTTTACGGAAATTCTTTACGCAATTCTGTGAATATCGTACGAATTCTCCAAAAATTCACCTAATTCTACGAGTTTCTCAAGAATTTTCAACTCAATTCCCACAAAATGTCGAAAGTTTTATACAAATTCTAAACAACTCAGGTGATTCTAGAAGATTTGTCAAAACTCCGTAAAATTAATGATGAAGAACGTAAGATCTGGTGAAGTGGGCGTGGACGAGGAGGGACTTACTTCTGGGTCTGCCAATTTGGATGAAAGTCCAACTACAAAAACCAGATTTTTTTGGACAACTCGTACGTTGGCTAAGTGTTTCCTGCTCTCGGTGACTTTCTGCTTCTTCTGTTGATCTTTCTGTCGCTTCTCTGCTTTAATCCGGGCCATTTCTTCGGTGCTCAAAGGCTTGAAATCGGCCGGGTTTTCCGGGTACGCTTTGCGACACGCTGGACACAGGCCGTTTTCATCGGTCCGGATCCGATGCCAGCAGAAGCGACAAATCTGTTGAAAAGAAAATAAGAACAATAAATTCAATGAATGAAGTTTGAGGGCTTTTCTGGCATCGGAACTTGTTTTTAAAGTACCTGATAGCCACAAGTGCAAGGATAGAAACTTAAATCGTCCATTTCCAGCGGTTCCATACACAAAGGACATTCCACAGGCTCGTCTGTGCTATTGCTTAACATCGACATGGTTGAAAACTAGTCGCAACGATCCAAGACAAGAAGTTTTGACCTAGGATGACAAAAAACAAGACTCCCATTAATGTTTTTACTTTAAAACACATTTCAAATGAGATTTACACAAATTCAGGCGACAAAACTCGTAGTAAAGGGGGCATTAATGCATAATTAAACTACTGTTGTTGACAAAGAGAGGGTTGAGGCTTGAGTAAACTGGTTTGACGAAGGGAAAGGGGTTTGGGGATGTCAACCCAAGCTTTGATCTCGACAGCATCCTTGGAAGATCTGTCAATTTTTCTGGGTGGTCTAGACGAGTCACAGGGAGGAATTGTTAGGATTAAGATTGTTGTGAAGGAAGAGTATCCCAAGATGAAAGTCTCCGACCTCCTTTAGATCTGGAGCTCCCATTATTGTTGCGTTAGTTGGGAAACGTCTCTGAAGGACTTGGGGAACATAACATTGTTTCCTTCAGATGGATTTTTTTAGCTTTGGAAAAAGAGTTAAGCAGAGAGTAATGGCCTGAAATAAGGGCAAACCTACCTTGTGAAAATTGGCGAGCGCTTTAAAATTGCCTAGTATTGTCTGATATTTTGACTTGACCCCGGAGCTAGGGCAGGGAACGTATATACGATAGAACAGATAGGATTGCAGCAAGAAGGGTCACTCGCAAGAGTAGGCTTGCTATCATTACTCACCATCAGCGCTGGGTGTCGTTTTAGGGTAGTGGCATCTAACGGTGGAATGTAAGAAATAGCACTAAATGCGTAGGAAGGGACTCATGATGGATGTTTTACGACATCGTTGACCTTCGCAACATGATTTAAATGCAGTAAAAGTAAAGTTAGACGAAAACTAATCATGTTGCAAGATTATAAGGTTTGACATTGCTCCCAAACTTTATCAGCGCCATTTTATTTGAAAATGGCGGTAATTGACAGTGGGCTTATTTCCTTGACGGATTTTTTTTTAAAGAAATGACATCAGTAGACGGGATGTACAGTACACTTTCTAGCGCTGTAAAGAAGTTACTGTGTAGGAAGTGCATAAGTTTTTCAACCAAGGATGCTAGGACATAAGTTCTGTAAGAAATTAAGGTGACAAGATTTTTTAAAATGTATTCTATTAGGTGTAGGCGTATTGTTAATTGTACTAGGTGTAGGAAGGGATTTTATCTTATTGCTATTAAGGCCCCGGTATATTCAAAACGCCTTAGGGGAAAATAACATTGGGAATTGGTTCAGACGATATTTTAGAAATGCCTACTCATTTCAAAGAAGGATTTCGACAGTAATATCAGTGTTAATAACACCTACTGCACTTTTAGAATACTTTTCACGAAAACCTCAAAATAAATTTGATATGTGTATTTGATCTTTCAAGAAACCAAAAAATTCGAATCAAGCTTTCGGATGCAGTAGATATTTTTTACATTTATTTCCATTACGAGAATAAAATCGGACAAGTTTTTTTTTCGGGAAAATGTATTATATTATTAAGATTTTAGCTGTCTGTATTGTGGCTTCATAGTTCCACGTAGAGCTCGACATGGAGATTGTTTATAGCAATAAGATCGGAAAATAAAAATCGACTGTATCGGCATGCTCAATTTCGTTTTTGCGTTTATTTAAAAAATTCAACGATACGTTTGAAATTTATTTGGAGATGTTGAGAAAAATGTATTCTGCGTGTGTACTAGGTATTGCCGTTGCTAACATTGCTGTCAAAATCTTTCGTTGAAATATGAAAGCATTCATTAGATACCACCCTAACCAATTCTTCATGTTATTCTCCCTAAGGCGTTTCTCTGTAGAGGGACACTATTCAGTATTGTTGTCTGTAAAATACAGTCTACCTCTTGTAATTTCATAATCTACCTTTACGATTAAAATCGTTTTCGGAAAGAACAAACTGCCCATATATAATTTTATTATCACTTCCTTAAGCGTGCGTACGTTTTCGCCCATGTGTTGAAGTCTATCAATGAAATTAACTGATGAAAATTACCTATTTCAGTACAATGAAAGAGTACAATGAATGTTTGAATATTTTGTTGAATGAATGAACATTCTATCGAAAGAATACAATGAATTAATGCGATTCATATGCTGTACCAATTTCAAGCAGTATTGTTGGTCAGGAACTGAAAGATTCTTTTAGACGTGATTTACTCTAGAATCTTAATTAAAGTGCGTCATAAGAAAAGCGGAAAGGCTTCAGAAATTATGTGCAACCCTTGGACTTTCCGTCGTTACTCTTGCGCTTTCACAGCACAGGGGCGCCACACTAGTTCGCACATGAAAATAACTGCCATTTTCGACTTTGGTCTGCTGACCCGGAGGCGACTGTTTTATAAGTTTTGCACGTATTCTGGGCACGGTCCAACAGGAAATATTCAGAAAACGTTTAAAAAACTTTTCAACAGTACAAGAGAATTTTGAAAAATACGCGCTCGAAATTCATACTTTTTTTCGCAAATTCGTTTCTGCACATGAAAGGAAAAACTAAGGAAAGCTAATTTTTAATCGCAACGAATTGTTGAATCCGTGCCAAATAGGTCGCCCCTTTATGAAGTACCCTTCCAAGGCCGGAAAGCAGCAAACTTGAAAATTATGCAAAAACGCAGGACGTGCTTACAGTATTACTATAATAATTCCCATTAGAGTTCAAAATTACACTAAAATGTTAAAAAAAGTATGTTTAGAAACGAAAAGAAAACGTTAATTAGCTGACATCCACCAAGAGCGACACTAGCAATGAATTCTGCCATAACTTACAAAGAAATGAAACTCTATTCCAGTAATAACCAGCAAATGTATTTTTTTTTCTAAAAAAGAAACTGCACACAAACTAATGAAAAGTTACTTAGCGTCATTTATACACATTATTTAGGCACTGTTTCAACCAACTTCTACAGAAATCATAGAAGGGCTTTCGGACGGTCTTATGGAATGCATAATAAGTAAAATATGGAGCAAAATGGACGGGAGATTGCAATGGAATCACACTAGGTTCCAAAATTAAGAATTAAGACGTAAAAAAAGTATAAAAACATGTCAGATCTTGTTTTGAGCTTTAAGCTTTCCAATTCATCACCACCACGCTTAAAGAACCAACCGTTAGCAAAAGGGGAGCGAAAAAGTGTGTAGCTGCCGACTGCAGCGCCGAATGTTTGAAATTAAACGTTTTGATATACGCTTCCGATGTGCTCCACGGGTCCGATCCGTCGTCAAAATGCATGGGACACTGGTCACCTAACAAATCAATGAAACAAAATTAAAAATACAGCCCCTTCCGCCAATTCAGTTAGCAAACTTGTCCTCAAACTTACGTTCACGTTCGTATTCTTGCATATGGAGAGAGATAGCTGCCCCTTCTGTGTAATTCGTACTCGTCACGTCTTGATTTATCATACAATAGGGTCCCAACGCTTGGGACATCAAAATACCGTTCAAATCCGAACGCTGGTATACCTACATTGTAACAATAACTCGCAATCAATACAACGTTTGTAACAATTCAACAAACGAAAAGTAATAATGGAAACAAATATAGTAATAATAAAAAAATAGAAAAAAATAACAATACATAATTGTAAAAGAAAAACAGTAGTAAAGGAAAAATGGTAATAAAAGAAATATAACAATAAAAGAAAAAATAATAGTGAAAGAAAATAATAATAAATGAAAAAGAAAAATATTAATACACGAATGCACGAAAGTGACTTTAATGTATGGATCATCAATAGGCGGAAGCCTAAAATGAAATGTGGCAATAAAAAGTAATAATATTCATAGAATGTATGTAGAATAGTTTCAAGCCAGCAAAGAGCGAATGCTCACGTTGGTAAATAAATTTTTAAAAAAAGTAATAAACATAAAAACATTACATGAAAATAATACTAAAATAGCTAACGCATTACAAGTTACCCAAAAAACAATTGTATAAAATTTATACTAAAAGAATAAAGAAATAAAATAAACGTGTGGAACAACAAACAAAGTTAAAAATTACTAAAAGAATATATCAATGAATAGATATGATATACTACAAAGTTGAAAATTACTAAAAAAAATATAAAAATGAAGATATGAAAATTAGGGAATAAATAAATCAAACGTGGATGATGAAACATACCCAGCAACGATATTTGCTGAACGCGTCCAACTCGTCATAAGTGATCAGGTAAGATTTGAGATTCTCTTTCCAGAATCCGATGCACTTGAGTTTATAATCGGGGTCACCTACGCAAAAACACAGTTAAAACAATCCGTAACGACCATATTCAAATTGCCAGTAGCGAAAAAGCGGTAAGCAAAGTACAGCAAAGCGAAAGCGAGTAAAAAGCGGTTTTGGGCGGGGCAAATGCCAAGCCAAGTTAAGCAAAAAAAGCGTCAAAGTGTGTCATGGTGTGGTCAACTCTACTGTAAATATCCACCGGGCGGCCTTTGTAATCCACTGACAAGCAATAGTTTTCATCGATCCAAATTTCTTTCTGTTCGTGGTCGCACACCGAAAAGTCTGAGATATTCTCTTTGCAATAGACATCTGGGCGGGGCGATTCAGTAATGCCGCCCAAAATTCGCGTCTCGAAAGGAATATCGCCGTACTGGTCGAATCGGAACTTGCCCGCCACTGGACAACGAATCGGAACAGGATCCTTAGCTATAAAACAGTGGAATCGACAGTTAATCACAAATATTCGCAAATTTTCTGGGTAAACCCGCGATTTCGACAAATTTTTCCGGCGTCGGTACCTAAAACAAGCCTTTTTCGGTCTTTAGTACGTGGAATCGTCAGAATATTAGTTTCTGGTTGTACACTGGGATTCGAGGAAGAATTTAACGAAACTCGAGGAAGAATTTAAAGGATTATTTTTTTGGAATACAGAAGAAGGGGAAAATGAAAGGAAAAACGAGGAAGAGGAAGGAAAACTTGGGAAAAGTTTTACATCCTCTTACTGTAAATGTCCAAAGGACGGCCATACATGTCGACCGAGACGCAATGCTCGGCGTCGACAAGGATTTCTTTTTGTTCAGAGTCGCACACGGCGAATTTCGATATGCTTTCATGGCAAGTGATCTGTGGGCGGGGCGAATCGGTGATCCCACCGAAGATTCGCGTTTGGAAAGGCATGTAGCCCGTTTGCTGGAAACTGAAAAACCCCGCCACAGGACACCGGATCGGCTCAGGCTCTTTTACTAAACACGAGCATTTATTTCCTTCTAAATCTAAAACTTATTCTAACCATTCTTAAAATGTATAACCTATATATCGTACTGTACCATAAATAAACAAAAAGCTAAGATTTCTTGCCGTTGGCTCTTTGTCATTCTGTCATCTAACGAGATGGCTAACGAATTCATATAAAAATAATACTAATAATACTACTAATAATACAGTATCGTAATA
This sequence comes from Triops cancriformis, assembly GCA_020615345.1. Taxonomy (NCBI): domain Eukaryota; kingdom Metazoa; phylum Arthropoda; class Branchiopoda; order Notostraca; family Triopsidae; genus Triops; species Triops cancriformis. Next base: position 47,385 of record JAHZNP010000168.1, on the reverse strand, counting down.
ATTAAATAATATAAAGCGAGAATATTTACATTCGATAAAATACAACTGTAAAAATTTTAAAAATTGTCAAATTGAAAGAGAATTCTAAGTTTTTTTAAATTAGTATTTTAATTAAATATTGGTAAAGTACAAGAAAAAACACCACTTACACTTTATTTAAAAGGTGTAATTAACAAGAAGTATTTAGCAAAATGACAAAGAAAGTTTGGTCTAATTCCATAAAAGTGGATGAAAGTTTTTTCTTTTTTTTCCCCAAAGAAAATAAAAAAAGAGCATAAAAGGACATTTACCTAATAATAAGTCGTACTTCCATTGTTGTTTGCCAGGGAATTGGACCCAGGAGCAGACGGTGTGGAAATCGTCTTTAATGAGGGCAACACCTTTACGGTAACGAATGACGTTATGGTGGCGAGGTACGAAATCGAAGCAGACGTAATCTTTTTGACTAGAATGAAGAAAAGATTCAATTTATACGTCAAATTGTTGGGAAAAGTTAGTCAAAAGATTGTTGTACCAGCCATCCACGTTCTGTCGCGTCATCAGAATCCTGGAATCTCTCATTTCCTTGCAAGTGTACACCGTTTGACGGTACCGACCCTCGTCGGGATACCACGTTTCGACGATATGCGTTTGGTTGATGAACACATCGGCGTCGATGTTGGCTGTGTTGATCCAATTGCCTGAAAAGTTGCTGGGAAGATTGCAACCCGGAGTCACTATCTCCCCTTTTACTAAAAAAGGAACAAATAACAATCGAAAGTTTAATGTTAGTTTATCCAATTCTATACAAAAGACTTGGGCACATTTTTTAACGTTATAAGATCAAATATTGCATCAAAATTACGCTCACGTTCCTCAAAGAATACAAAATAAGGAAAACAAATAAATAACAAACACATAAAGAAACAAGTCAATCAAATAAAGAAATTAAAGAAATGAATAAAAGTTTCTTTAAAAGCAACACACAAAAAAAATAAAGTTAACGAAAAAGTTAGTATAAACCAATATAAATAGTAAGTCAAATATATACAAACTAAATTAATTTAAATGAATAAAAAGATAACACAAATACAAGTAAAAGATAATCAAAAATGAAAACAAATAACATAAGATCAATCAAACAAAGGGATTGACACATGAAGTCTGAGTGAAAATGAAACTCATAAGGAAACAACAAAGGATGAAAAACTTTTTCAAAATAAATAAAATAAAAATATGAGCTAATACCTGGAGTAAGACGATAACGTTCCGGACTTTCTTCAGGAGATTTTAAAGTATTGCACTCAGGAGTGATGGAGCTGCCCATATACAAGTCGTCGTCTCGGTTTTTGAGAAAACAGCGGAACTTTTCTTCCTTACGAGATTCTTTCGTGTTGGCGACAGCGAAAAAGTGGTTTTTGCCCACGAACCAGTCTCCCAAACAACTGAATTCCACGTCTATTTACACCCCACCGAGAAAACAGACGATGTTAAGTAAACGATACTGAAAAGTTTTACGAAAAAACACAGAAAAAGGTAAGAAAACTCAATTCAAGGAGTTTTTAACTTACTTCCATCAAACGTTCCGGACATTCCTTCGCATTTACTGTAAGTAATGTTGAATTTCTGGTTGGTGATCAAGAATTGCGACCCAGCTGTTTGACACGAATGGATATACGCGTTGGGATTGTTACACTCGCCCGTAAATCGGAATCGATTTTGGAACGCGAAATTCCAAACGCCTTCTAGACCGGAGCGGCAATTAACGGGGACGAAATTTTCCGCGAATAAGGTAACAAGCTGCAGGTCAGGGTTAATGGCACTGCAAATGTCATCCAGAGAGGGTGCTTTGCCCTGGGCGCGGACATTGCACCCAGCTAAGGGGGGAGAATCAAAACACATTAGCATAAAACGCATTTTTCCCCTTTTTTCCTAATTTTTCTTAAGAAACAGATAAATACGTACATTCAATTTTGTCCAAGATATTGACCGTTCGGACAAAGAATTTAACGCAATGGTAACAATTCGTTTTGTCGTCATGGAAAAGGAAGGAATAATTCACGTGGTGGTCATTGCGTGATTCCAAACAATAGCCTTTGGAAGTCATAGAATCGGCGTTGATTTCGGTCGTGTGGTCTGCGTTGTTTTCGCGGTAATACCACGCTCCACGTACAATTACTGGGATATCACATTGTTTTTCCTTCGTTTGACCACCTGTGAAAAATATAAGGAGAATTAACTGAGCAGTTCAATGGCGTCGCTGAAGTTTTAAGGAATATTTCGCTTACCTGGAAGGAAACACAAGAGGAGGATGAGAAGAGAAGAAGAAAAACAGGCTATACTTGCTAATTTCATCACGAATTTGCAAGCAGAAACGGTTAAACAAAAATTATAGGGACATGAAGCGACACGCCCAGTTCAAAGACTGATGTTTACCGGGATGAAACTGTTGGGAATAGGATGTTCGAAGAAGAGAGGTAGGGAATGAGCACCTTGTAGCCCTCTAGTGGTAATTTAAAAGAAACTGAAACCTTACGGCTTCATGTCAATGCAAAGCAAATTCAAAGTAACTTTTAAATGATCGAATCAAGACCATTCAAATTATAGACTTATAATTTGCTTAATTTTTATTCTTTCAAATCTAATTGTAAAGTCAGTTCAATTCAAAGAGTTCTAAGGTTTGCGTCGGTTAAAGATTTCTCAATTCAAGATTGACTCAACTCAAAGTTAAATCAATTACAAATCAAAATTAAATTTCGTAGAAAAACACAGCAAGTCATGCGAAAAGTGTATTGTTGCTCGCAATAATACATATTGAGAAAAAGGACAAACATAGGCTGGCATCGTACGAGGGAAGTTTCTTCGGCCCAAGACTACGTGCGGCTCGGTATTCCACCAGGAGCGCTGGCATCCGCATCCAAGGTTAGGGTGGGGTGCAGAAGCATTATGAAGCGCGACAGTGCCAAACCGGAGAAAACAAATCAAGTGTGCTCCGAACCAAAACCCTGGTGATGATGCTGCTTACCTCCTTTAATCATTCTTCTTTTCACTTTAAATTTCTTTCACAAGTAATATCCGTTTTCTATGGTCAATTAGATTGTCTACGGTTACAAGATAACTGTAATGAATAAACTTTCAGTATTTCCTCGCGTTACAATTGACCCGACGCTCATCTAGCGTTAAGTATGTGTGACAAAAATTCTAATGGCATTCATATTATATTGCAGAACACTGAAGACGTCTGACTACTGCTGATATACACTACTACTAACTAATAAAAGAAGATGTCTGATCTAGGTCAGTTAAGGGAACACAACTTCGTTATTGAGCCCGATGATTTTCAAATTGTTAAATGCAACGTAGCCTTGGTATCTCAAATCTAAGCAAACATTGTTCACGGCAGGTGCTAGAGGGCAGGCAAATTGGAGGAGAACTCCAGTAGGTCTCGGGTAGGGAATCGAAGATTCACAATATGGATAAGAGCTCAGGTGCCAATGCGTGAAATTTGGAGTTCCTTGCCCAACGTCGACGAAAATCAGTTGAATGGCTGTTACATTCACGAAAGACCCGAAAGTAATTGTGAAACCAAGTGCGCCAATTTGCATAGCCTGATAGGCACTTTTGTAATAGGAAGATGGAGCGATTTCGAAAGCGTTCATCGGATCTGAACCCTGTGCAACTCCAAATACCCCGGGTGATACTGTCACGTCAATCTGACTAGTATGGAACGGTAACGAGCCGTTGAGACTAGACAGTAACGTAGAACCTCCTCTCCCAATCAAAATACAGGTGGAAACGTTTCTAGGTAATGTAAGCGAAACAATTTTATTATTAGTCTATCACTAACAATGTTTTGTTTAATCTTACAACTATAATTAAATTGCGTTAAATACTTTTCTAGATGATTGTAAGACATCCTGATGTCTTTCCACAAAGAACCATGCAAGTAAACCGTGAAAAACTTGGGATTTTTTCCAAGATGGTGAACCGATACGGGTTACTACCTCGCCGGTATACCTTAGCAGAAATCCAGGTACAGTTGGATACCACAAGCAATACTTGTAATAGAAGACGAAAGGTTGACATGTTTGCAGTAATACACTCGCCAAGTGAATGATACTTCTAGCGAAGTTGTTCTGATATAGTAACACTCAGGCTTGTTTCATTTCTAGTATTTTTAATATTTATTCGTTCCGTATTTCTGCGCAGAGACGTTGGATACGCCTCCAGTACTTGATCCAACATTCTATTCATGCCCAGAATTTCTGCGTACTGACATGGAATAACACGGAAGGCGTATTCCCTTGAAAATCTTCGTACCGGCGTAGATTACATTAAATTTATTGTACAATACATAAAAAAAAGTTCGGTGCGAGGGGTAGATTTATAACTTCTACAATCCCTGCTTTCGGTACGTTCATCGGGGTGGTGGAAACAAAATAATTTTGAACCCTACACATTAACTATTTCCGGTACAGTACTTGATCCTTGGATTATACGGTACCGGCACAGCTTTTCCCAATATTACAGCACTGCTGGCTGTACTTTACCTTTTATGCTTCATTTCCGGTATAGAAGTCGTACCTTCGTCCGACTTCGACGTTTCTGAACATGCATACTGCGAACTGCAACGAGCGCGTTTGCTCTTTTCAATTGACTGCAATTCGCATTTGATACGTTTTAATACTTTTCCATGCTTTATGGTGATTTCTTAAGTATATTTTGGCTGTATAGTAATTTGGAAACAGCTTTATTTCACACAATATGTTATTCGTTGTGCAGTTCTTGTGCTATTTAATTGCTACTTGAATACCAGCCTTGTGTAATAACTGGGATGATTTTGATATATTTTATAGCGTTTTTTACCTTTTCGCGAGAAATAATAATTTTCTAATGCAGCCATCTAAAAAATTGCCTTTGCATAAAAATTTAACGAATTACATAACGACAAAAATACATTAGAGTTTCAAAGTGTCTTGAAATGCAAACAATATTTGTAAGATGTTCAATAAAGGGCGTTTGGGCTTCTCCGCCATGTCCAGGAATTCTGTAAAAAGCTTAAAGGGCAATGGACACCAAAAAACAACAACTCTACCTTATAAAAAGAGCAAAAAATCTCGTTTCCGGATATATATGTATTTTTCTCAGATGCGAAATATTAATGAAGATATTTAGGAAATAAGAAATCTGTAATTCAAATATTCTGTCCGTGACATCACACTTCTCATGGGCGGGAAAAGGCCAAAACTTTGGAAATAAATATCTCCAGATCGGCTGGTCAAAAAAAAACGGAAACAGAATTCTTTATTCTTAGAATAGTGTGTATTATAATAATCCATCAAAAACTCTATATGCGTTTTTGGTGTTCATTGCCTTTTAACAAGGCTCATGTCACATTAAAAAATTCAAATACAGACAAATAAACGTGACAACTATTAAGCTTGTGTTAAAACACACTAACTAACAATGCTATTCTGCAATGACTCTCCTTTCAATTGTGCCAATTTACAGGAATTAGGGGTACACGATTACATTATCGATCCCGATGATCTTAAAATTATTGAACCCAAAATATCCTTGATATATTACGTCTAAGTCTATCCAATTCACGGCAGGTGCGCCAGGACAAATAAATCGAATTACAACCCCAGTTGGTCTTGGATAAGGAGTAGAGGATTCGCAGTATGCGTAGATTTGCGGATGCCAATGCATAAAACTGGGAGTCGCTTGTCCAAGGTCAATTTGAACCAGTTCAATGGCTGTTAAGTTCACGACAGTTCCGAAAGTAATCCTAAAGCCTAGTAAGTTTGTCTGCGTGGCCAGATAAGCACTCTTGTAATAGGAAGATAAGCCAGTCGCAAAAGCGTTCATAGGATCCGAGCCGCTTGAAACTCCGATGGAGCCCGGTGAAATAGTTACGTCCACTTGGCTCGTATGGAACGGCAACGAGCCGTTGAAAGAAGACAAAAGTGTAGTACCTCCGCTCCCGACTAGAACGCACCGTGGAAATGTTTCTACACATTGAATAAAAAAGATAGAAAATTATACTAGGGAATATTTCTACGTATAGAAAAATTGGAAACGCAATAGGAAATCTCTCTAGAAATAAAGAAACAAGAAATAATTTTGTAGATATTTCTATAAGTATCAAAATAAAAAAGAAAATTGAGAATATGGCTTCAAATATACTGATAAGAAAGAAAATTGGAATTATCTTTACAAAAATAGAAAGAAGAAAGAAAATTCAAAATATTTCTATAAATATAGAAATATGACAGAAAATCGAAAATATATCTACAAATGTAGAAATAGTAAAGAAATTGAAAATATCTCTACAAATGTAGAAATATTAACCAAATTGGAAGTATTTCTACCAAACGTGCAAACTTAGTTTTGAAATGTTGGTAAATACTTTTCCAGATGACGGTATGACACGCTGCCTTCTGCCCACAAAGAGCCATGCAAGTAAACCGTGAAAACGTAGGCCTTTCTTCCAAGATAGTGTAACTGTACGGCTTAGTTCCGAGCCAGTATACCTTCGCCCGAATCGACGGACAGTTAGATATCAGAAAAAATAATCCCAGTAGAAGCCAAAATGCTGCCATGTTGTCAGTAGTACAGTAATCTATCGAATGACAGGCCTCAAGAACTTTTTGACTCTTGGTGTAATTCTCGTTCAGATTTCCTGCGCATTTACATCGTTGGCGGAAATCGTAAAGCGTTTTGATGCTCGGTGGTTTCGTCTGTTATTACGCATAAATCTATCATGAACGGAAGAGTTGTTCTCGAATCAATGCTGATCAACAACCTAAAAAGAACACTTGACAACGTGCGCATGTATAGTAATTCGATAAAGTACTTCTGACCGTTATGCTGCAGCGGTACTGGCACGTAAGCCAATCGTAACACGGTATATTTCTGTTACAGTACTTGCGTGAGCACTGCGTTGTATAGACTTCGTTTCCGGTCAAGCGTTTATGTCCATTTGATAATTGCGCTGTTGCCATCGACGCGAATCAATCTGGGCGCAGTTTAAACAAAAATGTTTAATTGTAAAATTGCTAACGTTTTCCCGCCAAACGGAGCTTGTGACTTACAGTATGTGCGGTGTATTTAAGTATCCAAAGTTGACTATACAACATGCTAAAAGATAGGCATTGAACAAAATAATAGTAAATATGTACTATCCTAAATGAATAATTACATTAGTAAAGTTTTCAACAATTCTTCTTTTGAAAAAATCCATAATTGAACGCCGTTTTAACTCCTGGTCTTTTCTATTGTGTAAAAATAACCTTGGCAGTGGAAACACAGCCATGGTTATTTTTGCACAACTCGAAGTGAGCTGGGAAATAAACCAGAGTTGGCGAAATCGCCTTTTTCAATTAGGCAGAGTATTCAGACAACCGTGATATTCAATTTAGGAGGTTCGACTATTCGGTTTTATCTACATTTTTGGTACCTTCATTCTTCTGAAGCCAGAGGAGTCTTTGCAAAATCTTCGGGGACAATACTGCGGAGTACTTTATAAAAAATTAGTATACGAATTCCTATTGTTGGACGTAGAATGATATAACCAGAAACTGTTGATAAGAAAGTGAACGTGAGTTACCTTGTTGAAGGATATTTTCTTAGCGCTTTTTTTCTTAGCGTTCTTTAAATATTGTATTGCTGCATTAATACCAGCCTCATATAATAACTGAGACATTGATAGAATTTCTATGGCATTTTTCCCCTGTCGGATTTTTTTAGAGTGCATTAAACTAACAAACTGCCTTACACAAACCTCAAAACGGATAACACATTACGACAATAAAAATATTGAAGTATCAGCGTGTCTAGGAGTTTTAAATTTGTGTGTGTAAAATTGTCAAAATATTAATTAAAGGATGTCTCATTCCTTCTGGGAGGTCTCTAGTAGGTTATAGAGACTTTTCTAGAAATCCAAGTGCAGATAACGAAACGTGAGAAGAATTAAGCACATGTGCAAAAAAAAGTAGTTCACAATGTTATACTGTTATAACTTTCGGTGCTGTTACAATTTCCGATTACGATAATTTAAACGAATTAGGGGTACAAGGTTTGGTTGTTGGGACCGATGATTTTCAAATGATTGAAAGCAAGGTATCCTTGAAATGATACGTCTAAGTCTATCCATTGCACAGCAGGTGCAAGAGGACAGTCAAATCGAACTACAACTCCGGTTGGTCTTGGATAAGCAATAGAAGATTCACAGTATGGGTTGTATTCTGGATGCCAATGCATAAAACTGGGAGTCGCTTGTCCAAGGTTAATGTAAACTAATTCAATGGCTGATAAGACCACGGGAGATCCTAAAGTAATCCTAAAGCCCAATAGGCTCGACTCTGTTGACATGTAGGCGCTTTTGTAATAGGAAGATAAGCCAGTACCGAAGGCGTACATAGGATCCGAGCCAATGGCAACTCCAATTGAGCCCGGTGAAAATGTTACGTCCACTTGGCTCGTATGGAACGGCAACGAGCCGTTGAAAGAAGACAAAAGTGTAGTGCCGCCGCTCCCGACTAGAACACACGGTGGAAAAGTTTCTACACATTGAATAAAAAAGACAGAAAATTATACTAGGAAATATTTCTACGTACATAAAAATTGGAAATGCACTAGGAAATCTCTCTCGAAGTATAGAAACAAGAAAGAAATTTGTAGATATTTCTACAAGTATAGAAATAAGAAAAAAATGGAGAATATAGCTTCAAATGTAGAGATAAAAAAGAAAATTGGAAATATCTTTACAAAAATAGAATAAGAAAGAAAATCCAAAATGTTTATACAAATATAGAAGTAGTAAAGAAATTGAAAATATCTCTACAAATGTAGAAATAATAAAGAAATTGAAAATATTTCTACAGATGTAGAAATAGTAAACAAATTGGAAATATTTCTACCAAACGTGCAAACTTAGTTTTGAAACTTTGGTAAATACTTTTCCAGATGACAGTGTGACACAGTGACTTCTGCCCACAAAGAGCCATGCAAGTAAACCGTGAAAAAGTAGGTCCTTCTTCCAAGAGAGTGTAGGTGTACGACTTAGTTCCGAGCCAGTACACTTTTGCCCGAATACAGGGACAATTGGATATCAGAAGGAATAATTCCAAGATAAGCCAAAACACGGTCATGTTGTCTCTAGTGCAGTAGTCTACCGAGTGTGGGCTTCAAGAACTTTTCGACTCTTGATATAATTCTCGCTCGGATTTCCTGCGCATTTACATCGTACTGATGTCCGGTAACTTCGACTGCTGTTACGCATAAATCTATCATGAACGGAAGAAGTGTTCTGGGATCTATGCTCATCACGGACCTGAATAAAAAACATGAAAATGTGCGCTGTATCGTAATTCGATAAAGTGCTTATGATCACTAAGCCGCAACGGTACTGGCACGCAAGCTAATTCTAAGACGGTATACTTTTGTTACAATTCTTAAGTGAGTACTACGTTGTAGACTCCATTTCCGGTCAGCGTTGTTAGCGAAGCGAATCAATCCTGGTAAAGTTTTTCGTAGCATCTAAACGTTATATTGAAATGTGTAAATAGGTAAGGTTTCCCCGCCAAACGAAGCTTATGACGTTTGTAAAGTACAAATGGGGGACTTTTACATCCAAAGATGGCGGTATAATCGAAAGATGGAAACTTTGCCAACATGGCAGTTTTAACAATTTTGGAAAGTGTAAACTATTACTTTCTACTAGTAAGGTTATACTGAAATGCACTATAAACTGAAACCAACATTTTGAAAAAAATACTGCAATCTATTTCGAAAAAGTTATGCAATCTGTTTTTTTTTCCGGTGTATTTAAAGCGTGAGCCAAAGCTCGTTGCTAGCTTCGCTTTTTCGTGCAAAGAAACAACGTCTGTACACATTTTATGCAATCTGTTTTGAAAGTTACTGCAATCTATGCTGAGAAGTTTCTTCCTATTCAATTACGGCTTTTCTTTTGTTTTACCTCCACCCCGATGTGTGAGATTACGGCCGATAGACCCACCGTGACTTCCCACACCGTAATACTTCGGATGTACAAGTATAAATTTGCAAAAGACTAGCAAAGAAACAGCAAAACGAGTCTTTGGAAACCTTGTAACTACTGTGGATGATCGATAACCAATAAAAAATAAGTGAAAGAAATAGCTTTTACATATTTAACACTTCTCGGCAAAAAGTCGATAATACTCAAAAAAATGACCCCGTCCGTCTTCCAAGGTTAGTGTCGATTTCCGGTCGTAATTTGTTTCCACTAGCATTTCTGTGGAATTCTGTATTTCTGACTAGAAGTACCCATGCTTTATATGCCATACTGCACATGTCATGTCTCACAGCATGAAGATTTTTTTCTGTCAGTGAGAAGGCATCATATTTCTTCCCGGATCCATGACACTCTACCTCTTTAAATCGATACCAATAAAATATTCCAGTAGGTGAACCCACAGAACAAAAGTACAATAGAAGGATACATTTTCACAGAATCATACTGAAGCGCAATTTTAAACGGTTACGGGATTGTTGTTAGCATCCAAGAATTTCAAGCTATTAAAAGTTAGGTAACCCTGATATGAAACGTGGTAAGTTAGTTGTGTGAGGTTATAAGTGTACGGACACGAAAATCTTATCACGCTACCCGTAACAAAGGAATCCACTGGTTGACAATAAGGAATTTCATCGTTCGAGTGCCAGTGTGCAAACGTTGGGGCAGGTTGATTAATTCCCAGGTCGAGGTGCATTAGTTCAATTATGGACACATTCACAGCAAAAGGGAATCGAACTTTAAAGTCAACAACGTAGGTTGAACTTGCACTATAGAAGCTCTTATAATGCAGTGAAGGATTGTTGCAGTAAACGTCATCCAGTTTGGAATCGCTGTCCAGTCCTGCGATTGCTACCGTAATATCATAAGTCAACCTCTTGGATGGTAATTTAGAACTATAGATAGGCGCAGTATCATCGATACTTGCTGCAGTTTGATTGCCGATGCGGTCGCTCATTAATACGCAGGAGGGTGGTGATGTTTTTTCTAGGTGAAAAGTATCTTCTAAATACAGGAATACATGTATACACTTTTGAAACTACTTATTCATTATTACTTTATTTTTGTTTGTTATTTTACTTGTTTATTTTGTTTTTAATTAATTTGCTTGTATTTTATGTATTTTTATGTATATATCTTTTACCTGTCCATACAATAGCGGAACAGTCCGAAGTTTGCTCACACAATGCCGAACATTGAAAAGCTGATGCTGTTGATACTGTCTCCAAAATTCGGAGACAATGATCTGTTATAGGTTTGTAGGACTTTGGTTGTACTGTTGTACCCATAATTGTGAGTGGACCAGACATAACTCCAATAATTACGAGCAACGACCAAAGAGAGATTTGTACGAAGAATTCCATTCGGTACTTAGAATTGAAGCTTCAAGTTGAAGGATTTGTAACACACTGAACTTCGCCAACGCCTCAACGTGCGAAGACAGTTCCCAGTTCATTCTTAATTGTGCATGCGCTGCACGAGAAGAATTGTTCAATGGCGATAAAAAGGAGGGCTCACGAAAGCTATACAGTTGTTTCACTGCGGAACGTGAGCATGCCGAGTACCTACGTTTTTGCTAGTCTCCTAAGTCCGATACTGGTCGTCATAAAAAATAAGGTGCGCAACAGAATTTCCATATCAATATCATTCTTTGTCTTCAGCATAACTCTTATGATCCACAAACCGCGAGAAGAGAAAATAACAAGTTAAATGAACAGACAGACAAAAAGTGTCCAAAGAATTAGAAGTAAAAAATATAAAATTGAATGAACTTCCTGGTACACTGGTTCACAATTGCACCAGGTGGCATATGTTCGAACCCCAATCCAATTTAGACACAGATAGGGAAAATCCTATGGAGAAAGTTCATCCAGCATTGCCACATTTCACTTAACGTAACCTTACTTTACATATCGTAACCTAACTCAAAATAACGTAATCTAACCTAAACTTAACCTATCCCAACTAAAACTACTTTTAAAGCAAGTGGCAACGCTGCGTCTAGATCGGATTGGGGTTTGAAAATATGCCACTAGGTGCTGGGTGCACGTCATGTTTTTCGGCACAGACGGATAAGTTTTTGCCACCACGATATCCCACCTGCTCGCAATTATTGCAACGTCTCTTCATTTGCAAGAAGCTTACTGTACTCGTCTGTAATGGTAGCGTATAGTTACGATCGACTTAAGAGATATGGGTATACTTTTATTGGATGCCAGTAGGACCATATTGCAACGAATAGGTTTGTTAGAAAGATGTGCGCACTAACAAGATATAGGCCAATACTCCTAAAAGAAAGATAAATGTTGGAGCCCTAGGTTGTTCTAGGCTTATAAACACGGTTTGGGGGGTCAAGAACTTTTGGGTTAGATCACTAGTGGTTCAGTATACGGAGCGAACGGGTGTAGGCATAGGGGGAGATAATGTGACGTGGAAGTGTGCCACTTTGCTTTACTGCATTTTTTGCCCTGTTTGTCACGTGATACGGATCTTCAATTGTTATTCAACCTGTCCGTGGCCTTGTTATCTCCGAATAAAACCCCTCCTCAACTAGACACCAGCAGCTGGTTCTTCCTCTTCCGCGGGTATATAGGCCTACCTGGTTTTAGCTCACTTTCTTACGAATAACTCTTTCCTTCTGTTACTATGCAGCCTTCTTGCGAATCAAATAAACGTAATATCACTTCTTATCCTCAGCCGTTAATTTGCTACGTTACAATAATGGGCGACCCCGCGGAAAACCGTTAAAAGCAATAAATAACCAATCGATGACATAAGGGTGGACGCAATAGCGTGGGTTATTAGCGTCTTAAGTTGCTTTCCCACGCTACTCGAGAGAAAACGGTCACAGGCTCCCCAGACATAACCCAGTACTTTTCTGTAACGAAACTTCCCTTTCTTTTTCATTTTGCCTAAAATTGGAGCAACGGATAAGTGAAGACAGTTCTTTCGTAGTTCTTTCGTAGTTCTTTCGTAGTTTTGTAGTTTCGTAGTAGTTCTTTCGTAGTTCTTCACTAGCTGTCAACCTGTAAGGTTCTACTTTATGTATACTCCCTCCCTTTCTGTAGTAGTAAGCAAGTGGCGCTTATGTATTCATACCGTAATACACAAAAGTATGAAATATAAAAACTTGTTGAAATATTTTTACACCACACGTCTACTTCTAGTTGTCTGAGTGTCGAATAGTCGTTTAATAGTTATAGTGCTTTATCCAAACATGATACTGACGTAGCAGATACCTTCTGTAAGTACGCAGTACAGTACAACGCAGGAAGGAAACGCAGTTCTGTCACAGTCATTTACGGGGTACATGGGGGAGTGGTAACTGCAAATCCTTGGACAAACTGCATTCAGAGCTTTTCGCTTTTCAGTCTCCCTTTTATTATGGTATTTTGAGTCCAACGTATGGTGGTACACTCGCGCACTTCGGTAGTTTATCAAACTTACACGACGGTGAGAATTTGTGATGACTAAATTGTTATAGAAAACAATACTGTGAACAATCGTTCGACACTTATGAAGAGTTATGATTTAAAGTGGAGGAAACAAAGTTTTGTTTCCAGGCGCAAAGAACCTTAAACTATTTAAAACCACATAGTTTTTGAAACTAATGTGAAGATATACCGATCTTGTTGCCACTAACGGTGGGCACTTGAAAAAGTACAAGATGCCAGCAATCTGCGTCGTACTTTGCGAGATTTGACAGTAGGAAGAAGCAGAAGAGCTATGCCAGTGTAAAAGTGTGGGAGCTGTGTGTAGAGTGGTATTTGCGTGTAGAAATTGAACGTAACTTATATTTACAGGTTGGGGAAATAAAACTTTGAAGTCAGAGCTGGTGAATGTGGTAGGGAGGTACGAGCTCTTATAATAATAATTGGTATTGTTACAAAAAGCGTATTCCGGTTTCGATCCTTTGAATACTCCCAGACTGACCGTAGTAATTGTCAAGTCAGTTATTCTGAGCTTTGGATTGGATGACACGCGGCTGTAGATGGGTGCCGATACATCGATAGTTGCCAACAGTTGATTTCCTTGCTCGGTTGCTAATACACACGACGGCTTTCTATCTATAATTAGCAGACGTATAATTCACGACGCATAATTGCTTACGCGAATAAATTCATCTACCTTTCCACATGAATGCAGTGCACCTGTGATCGCGGGAGCAAAGTACCATACAACTTAATCTGGAAGCTGCAGTAGTTACTTTCATGACACTGAAGCAATGGTAGGTAGATTTCTGAAATCCTTCGCTGTTAACTGGATTCAAGTAACCAAGTATTAAAAGCCAAATACAAATCCAAAAGTATTGAAGCAAACTCATATTTTCGGCTCGTAGATTCGCTTCGGCTTGCTTGGGCAACCAGGGACAATAGTAACACATCAAGGAGAAGCACTCTAGTCAACCGCGACCTACTGATTCCTAGTAAAAGAACTACTCCTACGAATATTTTGAATATCCACTTTGTTTCCTATGACACTGGTACGGTATGAAAGTACTGGCAGTAAAACTGAATTGCTACTCATCCTGGTCCATAAATTAAGCAATAACTTCCGAGAAGTGCCTATAGGGTTCTTCTTCGCGTTTGAACCGTGCTTCCGTGTTATAGTTGAGGAAACTTACAAAAGTTTCCTTGTCCGCTTTTTGGACGCAGTGTTTCTTTTAGTACATGGCCCATCATGAAAGTTATACTACTAGCTTGGGACATTCGTACTTTTGTTCCACATGATTTTTATTACTTGTTGCAACAGTCCACTGTAAGGAGTTGTCCCATTCTGAATTACAATGCGTTCTAGGAATACCAAAGTGGCTATTTCGACAAAAATATGTTATTTTAATTTATTCTTACAAATGTTAAGTGAACATCTGTGACATTTACTTTAAGTGTAGTGTTATGTAGCAAATGCTTTTCAGTTACATATTTCGTATTCACCTTTGAGTTGAGACGTTAATGTAAGCTTGCAAACAATAAACACAAAATCAAAATAGGAGAAAATAAGGACGTTTATGTATAACAGATACAGTCGAACACACTGAATTCAATATAGGTTATTTGAATAAACCGCATAATTGAATGAAAAGTTGACGGTCCCATTTTAAGTCCATTCAGTTCAATGTAAACCTAAACCTTTTATTGAATAATAGATAATTAAATAAACCGCTTAATTGCAAAACTTTTGGATACCCCCTATTTATCTTACAATGCTAAATAACACCGATTATTTGAATACCAATTCGTCGAATACGAATACGTTGTGGATGCTTCTCCCATTTGCATAGTAATTTCTAACTCTAGCTTCCCCTCAGTAATTTCTCAGTTTTTGACTGGTGCTTGATGTCAGATTCGACTCTTCCTAAACAGATGTCGGGATGTAGAAAAACTTAATATCGGGGTGACAAAGAAATGGATTAAGAAGACTTTCGGCATATAGGGACGGGAAACTTGGTTTCCTGGCTTACAACAGTGACCGTAGCCCACAAGGGATGTGGAACTATGGGTTTCTGTATTTCCTCTTAGATATTCTATATGCACCTTTTGGGAAAGCTTTGAATCGATTTTCACATCTTGCAAGATTGGGAAATATTGTATAAGGTATACAGTTTTAAAATGAGATAACACCTTCACCTCAGGTTTCCCGAGGAAAACCAATATCCGCCTTAAATCCCTACAAAATTCGAATAGGACAATTGTATTGGATTCACTCGGCGTGCGAAGTTCAAGTGAAGCTGTATTACACTATTAATACTTGCAGGGAAAAAACTTAGATTTCCAGTCTCGGGTTTCTATGGTAAACTGTCGCGATTTTTTTTTTACCCACAGCAAGAATTTCGCAATAGAAAATTTGATTGTTTGCCAGTGCCGTGCTGTTAGCATAAAGCGATATCCTTGGGTCGTTTTGTGTAGTCGAATAGAGTACACATCTCGTTCTCATAGTTAAATTTAAGTAGAACTAATTGTGTTTTTTAATTCGTTACAAAGGGGAAAGCATTGAAAACAGCTCGGTTTTGGGCAACAGTGCTTCAAGGGTAGAGCGCAAAATAATCAGGTCCAATGATTTTCAAGTTATTAAAAGCAATATGGCCTCGAAAAATTACGTGTAGCGCGGCTGTATTGACAGGAATCGCTGCACTGGGGCAGTCGAATGATAGTAAAATGCCGATAGGACGAGGATAGGGCGTTGAGGACACACAGATTGGATTTGAACCAACGTGCCAGTGCATTTCGGTAATATTTTGATCTCCCATACCAAAGTTAATCAGGATTAGTCGAATGGAAGTCACCGTCACCAGTTTGCGGAACATAACCTTAAAATCTATCGTGGTTGTGAAATTCACAGCGTAAGCGCTTTGATAGAAAACATCAGGCTCTGCCGAAAACGCATTTTCGGAATACGAACCATTCGCAACTCCAGTACTACCCAGAGTGATGGTTGCGTTGTCCTGGCTGGTATAAAATGGGAAGAACTCCACCATAGACGACAGTAGCGTAGTACCTCTTCTTCCAACAAGAACACATGGCGGATTAATGCCTACAGAAAAAGCACTTTGTAAAGCTTAGGAAAAATGAGTATAACGGAGCAAATTTGTTCCCAATAATATAGAAAAATAACAGTAACTTTGAATTAACGTTCACAACCTACGCTGGCCTAACCATATATGGACACGCACCAAGAGTAGAGCGAAACGTAGGTACATCGTGCTGAGCACAATTCTCAGGTGCCTGTGTTAACAATACAGAAATAACTATTTTGGAAGTAGGCCTAGTTTAACGTCATGGTCAGCGGTACAGGCAGAACCATTTAAAAACAGACCTACTGAATAAACTTAAGCGAAGAAGACTTATAGAAGACACCGAGATAGACCCCAAAGCGAGAGAGAAGTACAAATACAAACTTTAAGTTAAAATGACTTATCCTTTTTAAGTAATATAAAAACACTCTTTTGGAACAGGAAATCTCGACCAGGCGTATTTGCCGGATGCCTGAGCCGACCGAAGCACGTTTGCTTCGGTTTGTTACTCCCAGAGAGACTTCCTATACTCGCTATGGTTTTTCAATGGGAACAAACTTGTATTTTTAAACTATTTATATACGAGATTTTTTATAATACAGAAGAATAATACCTATCCATAAGAATGTATGGCAACTCAGCTCTTGATCACAAAGTATCATACAAGTGAATACCGAACTAGTGTCTGTTTGCTTTATAACGGTGTAATCGTAAGCCTGATTCGATAATTGGTAAAATTTCGACTGAGTTGGAGAAATAACACTGGCCGAGATCAGTACTACAGTTAATTGCAACGAGATACCCATGTTCACGTCCTTGGAGTTTACCTCTTATTGTTCCAAAGTAGAAAAAGAACTCTCAAGCCTCAACTACTTCGTTTGCGACTTGCGCGAGGGGACTCCTACCAATCGCCGATTTTCGCCTGCAAGAAAACAGTAGGTTCGCAAGTGGGGAGGAAAAATGTTGAAAAAGTACAGTTCTTCGATTTTGACTCGCAGTTCCTTCCGCATTGGTTTGACCGTTCGTCTTGTCAAGTAAATCAATCGTATAGTACACGTGTCGTACTTCAGATTTCGCTCGGTTTGCCCTTTTTTATCGAATATCAATGATAGTACTGTACTGACCTCTTTGCCACTCGAGTTAATTACTTTCATTTTCCGGACAGGTACCTCACTGCATGACTTGGGTAGCTTTGAAAGAAATGAGAAACGCATAAGGTATTCTAATCCTTAAAAAATTCTTAATCTCTGTACACCATCTGATACATTTATAGAATTCACCCGTTGAAATGACTTTACAAGACGATTATCACGCGTTTCTTTCTATTTATCTTTTATCGATATAGTACTGCGTCTTGCAAATAAGAAATTCTTGAATTAAACCTAGAGTGCTTGTAGGCAGTGAATATGTGAAGAGAAAAGAAATATAGTTGAGGTTTGATTCCAGATCGAGGATAAGGGCTAATTAAGTACCCAACCTCGAACATTAAAACTATATTACTGCCAGCCCTTCACGATTATGTACGCTATAACTTCCCAAAAGTCCAATTTTGCATTGCAGACACATTGCAGTTTCGACGCATAGAAACACAGCAGTTGTTTTTGACCGTGGCTTTTCTTTTCCCATAAAATTTCTTATATTACATGTTCCAACCGGAAAACAACAGCAGTGGCCTGGAAATGAATTTGTTCCGTTGTCATAACAATTAATAATATATCTATCGCAAACCGCAAAAATATATTTATCGCAAAAATAATTTAATAAATGTTAATTAATAACGTGGAATTTGCAATTGTAGTTAAAGGGTAATTTGGGAAGGACTTTGCAGTCAAAAACATTAGGTTGTGGTGACAACAGTGGACCACAAGATTGGTGGCTTTTCTTAGTACGGGAAACTCGGTTTCCTGTTAACAATATTGCTGGTACACATGAGTTTGAAGGATTATCAAACAAAGGATGTGGAACTGTGGGTTTCAGTATTCCCCGTTTAAGATAACATAGATAAACTTTTCTACTGTTTTGACTTGACACTTAAACCTTGCAAATTCAAGGGACTATAAGATACGCGGCGTTGAAATAGGAAAAACCTTCACCTCAAAGTTTCCTGAGGAAACCAATATCCGCCTCAAATCCTTACAAATTTTGAGGGGGACTAAAGTTGTAGGTTCAGTCAGAGTCCGGAGGTCTAGCGAAGACAAACGGAGCTGTACTGTTCTTTCCATATCTGCAGATTTTTATTTTAAAAAAATCTAGTCTCAGACATGGCTAGCGAACTTGAATTGCAGCGCAAATTGCTCCACTTGTTTGAGCATGTAAGCCAGCCTATTAGTGAGCCGAAAGGGGATGGTAAAGTATTTTATGACTTGTCCGCTGTTAAACCGGTAAGTTGTGCTCTCGAATGCACCACATTTTTTAACGTAAAATAATTCTTAGAACTATAACTAAAACATAAATTTTTTCGTTCTTCCCTTACGTCGTGCTATTTGAAAAGGATGATTCTGACAACATTGTACATCGCTTTGGTGGTTTAACACCTGAAATAAGCGTCAAAGTTGTGCCCCGACCGATACCCGACTTGACCTTTATTAAGCGGTTACCCCGAGGTGAACCGTTCTCGAACTTCATTCCACTACACCGGGAATTCGCCAGCGAGCTTCTTCAAATCTTCATGTGTAATTGTCTTTTCATTTATTTTACAGTTTCCTTCTGTTCGTTTATTAGAGTTATATACCATAGATTATTACAACTTAATTAAAATATATTGTGATGGACTTTCATTTATGCTCCCATAGCATGTGAGACTACGGACATACTGATAGATACCGCTGCCCAGATCCGAGATGAGATTAACGAGGGACTGTTTGTGTATGCGCTTATGGCATGCACCATCCGTAAAAAAGAATTCCGGAAAATTCGTTTACCCCCCATAAGCGAAGTTTTCCCTGACGCCTTTTTCGAAGCCGGGGTATTAAAGAAGGTCCAGAAAGAAACGAAAAACAACAAAACTGGTCCTCCGGTAAGAATACGTCTTCACAAACAAGACAGGTCCTATGATGTGTTTAAATCGTAGAAAATCGTGTACATTGACCGCTTCTTCAGCGCTACTGACAAAGATCCCGAGAACAAAGTAGCCTACTTCAGGGAGGATATGGGAGCCAATAGCCACCATTGGCACTGGCATTTGATCTACCCTGCTGATGGCGAACAAAGAGACAGACGCGGCGAACTGTTTTTCTACATGCACCAACAGATCGTGGCAAGGTAATTTTTTGCCACTCGTTTTGATGTGTTACGTAGCCTCTCGTGGCCGAGCGGTTACGGCACTCCCTTTGCAACTTCAACGTCGCGAGTTCGAGTCTCGGTCTGGGCAAAATCTGGCTTCCTTGACTGCTACACGCGCGGTAGTTGGGCGACTCACCGACAAAATCTCAATCCCAAGCGGCTCTTGTCGCTGGGAGTCCCGTGAACATTCTTTGGTAGTTTCGTACACATATTCAGAACCATTCGTAGGTGTGATATCGAGAGGCTGGCAAACGGTCTGAATCGGGTGAAACCGCTGCACAACTGGGATGAACCCATTCCGGAAGCTTACTTTCCCAAACTTACTATGGAAAATTCTGGGATAGCTTGGGGAAGTCGTCCAGCAGGTTTACGAATGACGGACATCGATATCAAAGATGACTCTATTGATCTGAAGTTCCAAATCAACGATTTGGAACGCTGGAGGAGTAGGATCTATCACGCTATACATCAAGGCATTTTGGAAGACGTATGTACTACACAGAAAATTTTCCTTTTTTAAAAATAAATGGGAAAACCTTGCAGCCGGCTGGTAACAAAATTCGCATCAACGGGGACAACGACGAAGGCATCGATTTACTGGGCAATGTTATCGAAGCTGCACCCAAACTTTCTATTAACCCTAAACTCTACGGAGATATGCATAACTTGGGGCACGCTGCGATTGCCTTCATTCACGACCCAGATCGCTCTCATCGCGAGAATGCTGGTGTGATGTTTCAGGCAATGGGAGATATGCGAGACCCTCTATTTTTCCGTTGGCACAAATTCGTCGATGACATGGCCCAAGAGCATAAAGCTACTCTGACGCCTTATACCATCACACCCACCCCGGAACAAAAGGAAACAAAATTCGCGGTAATTTTAATTGAGTGTACGCTCTGTGAAGTTATCATTTCGTGGTTTTCAGTTGACATACGATGCAATTGAGCTTGAGTCTGTCAAAGTTACTACTCAAGACGGTCCAAAGAGCGAGACAAACCTATTTATTACTGGCTGGCAAGAAAGCGACCTTACCTTAAACCGCGGTTTGGATTTCATGGCAAAATTCCCAGTAATTGCGCGTGTGAAACATATTCAACACTTGCCGTTCTCTTACACTATAAAAGTGAGTAACTTCTTCATTTGTCACCCTTTTTACCCTATTGTATTATCCCAGCTGAACAACAAATCACGGGTGCCACAAGATGTGGTTTTACGCATTTTTATGGCGCCAACGTACGACGAAGTCGGCAAAGAGTTTGACCTACGTGACCAACGTCATTTCATGATTGAATTGGACAAATTCAATGTCAAAGGTACTTTTGCACTCTTTCCTTTTTTTTCAACTGTACATGAGAATGTTTAGTACCCCCGGGGAACTCCAGGCTGGAACGCAAGTCGAGCGATAGCGCCGTGACAGTTCCCTTTGAACGTACTTTCCGCGAGTTAGAAGAGGCCGGTACCACGTCATCGCCTCAGTTCAACTTCTGTGGCTGTGGATGGCCGGATCATTTCTTGGTCCCTCGGGGCACCAAAGAAGGCATGGCGTGCAAGCTGTTCGTTATGGCGACGGACTGGTCAAAAGACCAGGTTGAAAAACCGACTGACGGAGGTTGTGTAGAGTGCAGCCGGAACGCTGCCTCGTACTGCGGAATCTTGGATCAGAAATACCCCGACAAGCGTCCGATGGGCTTCCCGTTCGATCGCCCACCTCCGAAAGGAGTGAATACGTTGAAACAACTCGTGACGCCCAACATGAAAGTTGTGGACGTACGGGTTCGTTTCCGCGATGAGATCATTAGTACTAGGAGACTTCCTCAGTAGGAACTATAATCCTACCACAATACCATTAGAAGTACTGGCCACAAGCTCGCTTTCTTTCCTATCGCAGATATTGTTAAACTGCATTGGCAGAATTTTGTTGATTTGGACATACTTATCCTTGCAAAGTACTGAGACTAACACATTTATTTAGTCATCAGGGTAAACGTAACTTTTGTTAGTCCTTATCAAAGTATTCCGTGTGTCCGTTAAATATTGATACATCTATACCGGCTTGTCCTACCTATGGCCTTGGCTGTTATCGTATCTTCTAGCTTCCCTCGAGTAATACCGTGATTTATAATATAAAACGATTGCAGAAAACGACGAGGGAAACAATGGTGAATTTATAGAGAAGATTAACTGGAAAAATACAAGCTTTCAAGCATCAGACTACATTTGCAATCGCTGAAGTTATTGTTCAGCACAAGTGACACGGCTGGGTACTTTTTTCTCCTTCTTATAGATGGCAGCATGACACTTCCTGTTTAGCGTCTGCTCTGTTGTCAGATGTGCAGAAATCCATCACTCTACCAGAAAATGTCTAAGTTAACTAATATAATTAACTATAAACAGTTTACGTTAGCATTTTCTACCGTACTTTATTCGACAAATTACTAAAGAATATAAAGTGGAAGAACTAATTTTATTATCAATCGGATTTTCATCTAATGGCGGTGGAGAGACTAAAATTGTATAGTTTAAAATCCAATACATTTATTTTCCCTAAACACTGTCTCATTAGGAAGTAATTTCTAAATTCATGAGCTAAATTATCCTAAACAGAAAAAGGGAAATGTCAATGAAAGGACACTTTCTCACGGAAGTTGCCTACTCAGATTTTATTTAATCATATGTAAATCCTGTTTCTTTCCGTTTTTATGGAAAAGTTTATTCTCTACTAGTTAGTAAGGTCGTGATGTATTAAAAGCTGCCAGGTTGGCGTAGTTCATCAGCGAATTTTTTTATTATTACTGCAACCCTATTCCCGTGTATACTCGTGAACCGACTCGATTTGTAATCTGATAGTCAAAATCTGTAAGCAGGATACTTGTAGCATTTTTTCAGCTTGCCTGCAATCAAGGTGAAGCCAATTAACGTCATAAAAGTTGCGCCACAGATTTTAGAGGAAATACTGGTCATATGACGTGAATGGTAAGAAGAAAACGTTTTCCTATGACGTCGCGGACACCCGGATACATTTGAAAGCACCTTGACTTGCCCCTATCCAATGCGCTGCATTATGCACTAGTCTAGCCAGTGAGCAACGCCTCACAACAAGCACCGCCCGTCTATTTTGGTGCGGTCGGACTAATCTCCGTCTCAACAAAGCTTACGAGTGCAGTGCAAGAAATAAACCACCAAATTTGTGACCAAAAGTGCGTTAACCATCGAATTGATAACATGGGGACCCCAGTCTTCCCCAAAAGTACCTTCTCAAGATTATCTTTCTTGATTTCTGCCTTAATATTGATCTTAGTATTCGCCCAAGGTCAAGGAGGTGAGTCATGCGGAAATCACGCAAGATTTCGTCATTTTTTTCGTCGGTTTATTTACTCTAACCATATTCTTACACATCTTTTTGTGTTTCGTAATTTTTAGCGACAGAATGCACTCGCAAAACCAAGACGGGATTTTTCAAAATTAAAGAAACTTTTACATGCCCACGACCCGGTGACCCCAAAGAATTCGTTTACTGTTGTGGTGACGATGATGATAGAAGCTGCTGTAAAAACCCCTATGGTTTAGATGACGAAGCTGTGGAATTTCTCGAAAACAAGTATATAATTTATAGCCAAATATTTTATAGACATATTGAGTATATAATTTATAGTCATTTTCTCATGTATCGTAAACCAAATGAATGGTGATATTTTAGTGCCAATCACACTAATAATGAAGCCATTCAAACTTACGTAAAATGGAAACTTATATAAAACTTACAATAAATACGTAAAATCTAAGAAAATTCGTTATAATATTCTTTTGTAGTTATGGAATTTTATGTATTGGCATGATTTCGTACAGTTAGTTCACACTACTCGAATTCTTCGCAGGAAACTAGGGGAATCCCTTTAGATAAGGACATCGTGTAAACGTACTTATGTAAACCGGACGCCGCGCTTTTGAAGGGGAAAAATCGATATGAGAGAGAGAGCGATATGTGTTTACTCCCGTTGACCTTTCGTAATAGTAGTGTGTGATGCTTGCTTTGAATTTTGACTCATTTTAAACAATTTAGTGAATTTTTCAAGACAGCAAGCCATCGCACTACTATGGGAAGCGGATTACACTAGTAAAAGTTTGGGAAATTAAACTAGCGTAGCAGTTTTGTCTAGCCAATACTTTCAAATGAAACATAACAAACGACAAACCTTTATGAAAGCAAAAATAACAAACCAAGAGTGTTAGTGTAGAACAAAAACAATTATTGTGATGTGATCTGATATTTTTTTTACTTCTATAGGCAACGGACTGCTCCAGTAGAAGCTTAGGGAAATTATACTAGCATAGCAGTGTATTTAGCCCATATTTTCGAAAGTAACTTAGCTAGCCGCAAAACTTTATGAATGGATTTAAACATTGTTGATGCAATCTCTTTAAAATAGAGTTTAGTAGTTTAGAGTGAATCTGTTTTGAACAGTATCGGATATGATTTTGTATGTGCTCATTATTTTTCTTGTAGTATGGGCAAAATTATTTCGGTCATCGTCGGTGTTATCGGCTTTGTAATCGTCGCTTGCTTACTTTGCTGCTGCCTTTGCCCCTTTTGTTTGTTGTACAAGCGTCGTCATGCCGGATCAGTTTACCAAGGTAGAATTTCTTATCGAAAATATAAAAAAATTTCGCTATAATTAGTAGTTTCTCCCGTTTGTTGGTACGCACACTTGAATTCACTTCTAGCAACGCGGTCGTCAATATCTAGTATTTCTACATAATATGTATTTAGTTGAAAACGTGCGTTTCTTAAAGATTGTCAAAATTTGTGTCTATTCCCGTCATTTTACGTATTTATGTAATTTACCGTATTTTTTATTATAGAATTCGTTATTTGCATTATTATACGATGACCGCTTACTGTTCAACATGTATTGATATTTGCTTTAGTATTGGTGTTGGAGAAGAGCAGGAACTCCCCACATTATAGCGTCCTATTGAAACTTCACATGATTACTACTTTTTTATTTTGTGTTGGATCTACAGTGTGATACCTTACCATTTGTTTTACTTTTTATTTTATTTATTTACTATTTATTTTTAAACTTTATTCTTTCTTTTTTACTGTTTATGATTTGTTGGAGAAGAGTAAGAACTCTCACTCGATAGCGTGCTATTGTAACTTTACATATTTTCTATTTTGGATTTAAATTATTTTTTTTATTGTCTATTTTGTTTTTTGTTATTGTTAAAATTTTATATGAGTTTTAAACTTTTATACGATTTTTAAACTTTGTATGATTTATTTTGAAATTTTCTAGTTTTATTTGCGTATTTATTACCCTTTTGCAAAATAGCTAAAATTATTCACTTGACAACTTTTAAACACAAAAATTGCAAACAATTCTTGTATGCTCATTTCCAGCCACTACCCAAACACCAGGAGTGACCGTAACTACAGGACCAGGATCTTATCCTATGCATCCGAACGCCAACTCAAGTCAACCCAGTTACCCTGCAAACCCTCCTAGTTACCCTGGGGCGCAGCCTAGTTACCCCGGAGGGCAGCCTGCTTACCCTGGAGCGCAACCTAGTTACCCTGGGGCGCAGCCCGGTTACCCTGCTGGTCCTCCAGCATATGGTTATGACGCCCAAGGGAACGCCCCGCCTCCGGGCTTCGCAGCGCAACCGTCTTACCCTGGTTATCCGCCCAATCGTAAGGAAATCACTTAAACAAAGCAATTAGCTATGATTTAACGGTTAATTAACGTTTTGTTGTAATAGAGAACGCCCCTTACCCTACGAATGATGCGTACCAGAAAGCACCGCCATACAACCCGAATTATTAACCAAATGATTATTTCTTCTTCGCAACGCTCCCGAACTGTAAATCTCTTGGCCAGATATGAGGAGGACATGAAATTCTCTGGAAGACATTGACTGCCACGCTGCTGCTTAAAAAAAGAACGATCAAGGCTCAGTGATCAATGTTATTCTGTTTTATTGATACTGAACGTCGTTTTGTTTTATAATCAAGTTACCTTTTTGCTCTTTTTTTTCGCTGAGAAGCGCAAACTTCATGGAATTCACAACTTGTAATAAAAAGAAAAATACAGAGGACTTCGAATAAAAAAATGATTGACAGGGCGAAAAAAAAAGAAAATGAAGAATTTTAGACATGGAATGGTTTCTTGTCTACATTATTGGGCTTAAGGAGGTAAGGGCAGTAAAACGCGTTTGTTGAAATGAACACAACAATGTGTGATGCAAAGGAAGAAAGAACGACTATACATTGACACGGAATCAATGAGAATCCGATTAATATAATTTGAATTTTGAAAACTAGCGTCTCTGATGGGGACAACCAACTTTTTGACTTTTACGAAAACATTTATGACCAACAATGACAATAGAGCGACAAGAAGTAGATTACAACAAGGGGGAAAAAGTGTTGAATGTACTAAAGTACGAAGTATTTTCTCGATAATATTTTTGCGGTCGGTGTGACATTTTTCGGTCGAATTAGGTTGCATTTCTGTGTCAAACCTTACTCAACCTTTAGAAACTAACAAGTTGAATGTTTTACGTTCACTTCAGGTCAAAGGGCATGTGTCGTGGCGAAGCCGAGTCCGAAATTCCTAAAAAGCAAAGAAATAGTTATTCCAACCAAAACCAAAAGGCGAATCTTTAAAAGCATTATCATTAACAAATATAAATCGTAATTGTTCTACGGAAACTTGAGCCAATAGTGAAAAAAAATAGTTTTCACTATTATTTCACCGTAATCGTGAATAAAGGCTGAATCTGCTGTGTTTATACCCGAAATTTTGAACGAAACTAAGAGAACGCAGTAAAGTAACACACTTCAACTCGAATTGCAGTCAATTCGCATTTTTAACATATCTTTGAATCGAATTCTCTATCCTTTGTAACATCGTTAGTCCAAATGTTCATAAATCAAGCCTTGAAACCTCATCTTTTTATATGAAGTTGCAGTATTTTAAAGAAAAGCCAGTTTTTCAATGAAAACGCGAAAAAATCCTCAGTTCAACACATCCTAGGCTAAAATAAACAGAGTTGCATCGTAAAGCGAAGCTACATTCTACAAATAAACCTCGCTTTACACCCATTCTGTGTTCCATGGCTTCTTGTAGCGCTATGTGCGATACTTCAAGACTAGTGTCCATAATAAACTGGTACTCAAAAACTACATTCAGAACCTATGTTGTCCCATTTACTTATGACCATACACTATAGCATTCCAGACGCCGTTCGGTACTGTTCATAAGAATGTGGGACGTCGTCAATTTACCACACCCAAGGCTCAAATAGAGACTTGCACCGTAAATCGATGGTAGATTCTATAGGTAAAACTCGCTTTACGCGCAGAATTCGGTCCATGGCTTCTTGTACCACACAATGTGATGTTTTTGGACAAGTGTCCATAATAAACTGGTACGGCGGAACGCTATTTCGAGCGCGCGTCGTCCCACTTACTTATGACCATTCATTACAGTATTCCTTAAGCCGTTTGGTCCTGTTCATAAGAAAGTGGGACAAGAAACAGCGACATTCCATAAGCCTCTTACCCGTTTATTATAAACATATTAGGGTCTTAACGCCTGTTGCTCTAAATCGTTAAAAGTTAGGAAATAAACGTAAACGGAAGGCAGAAAAGCTTCCTTCAGGACAAATATCTTTAAGTAAAAAAACTTTTGCCCTTCATTCTCTTTACCTGGCGTATAAACGGGTTGATCGCCTTGTTTTAAGGACGTCGTTTCATTGGCTGTCGCCGAAGCAGGCATGGGAATGGCCGTTGAATGGGTCGTATTACTGGGTTCTACAACAATAGGCGAATTGGGTCGTTCATCTTCATCGCTGCTGTACTCTTCCTACAGAAACCACGCCCCAAAACCATACAAAACACTCAGTATGCTTTTCTTTCTAAAATCAATTTCTTTTTCTGTTAATTTCTTGGTAAAATCAGGCCAAACTTGTAGCATACCATAAAGACTCATTAAAAAACAACAAGTGCCAATCAAATTCAAACTGCAATGCCCGTGCGTTCCATGCGATCGAATTACGCCAACTCAAAATTCGAAAAAAAATGTAAAATAATTTCAAACTTGTGTATGGTGCAAAATTGGCCAGAAACGGGAATGTAGGGAGGGTGGTAAGGTTCTTTTCCTGTTGTTAAGGCTCAAGTTACCTTTTGGGCGTTTGAACCGCTAGCTGAGGATGGTTGCTGCGTTACGACTTCTTCTGGATTAGAACTACTACCAGGTTGGACTTGGTCACCCTAAAAGGCGTTGTGTTTTGGGGGGCAGGGAACGACGACAGGTTACACAATGGGGAAGATATAAAGGTAAAAAGGGGCCAATGGGAAAAACAAAAAAAAATTAGGAACTCATAAATACCAAACCGGACGAAACACAAGCAAAAATGGCAAAAACGGAACAAAGCAAGGCCCCGGAATTGTGACTATAGGCCCCGAATCTCGAAAAAGTAACTTTCGATTGGTTATAAGCGACTTGGGAGTGCAAATCCGACCAAAGACAGTAGAAAAAGAGGATTTAATTCCATTATACGTACATGGAGATTGTGATATTCTCCAGATTCCTCGGGAGGCTTGGGTTTGCATTTGCCGCAGCAGAAATTACAGCAACAGCATAAACAACAGCAGAAGTAGCAACCCGTGATGATACCACAGAAGACAAACAACGCCTACGAAACGAATTGGAATGATTATTGCGCTCCAATTTCAGGAAAAAATGAATGTGAAGGTATTAAATTTTACTTTGCACCACCCTGACGTGACTAGGAAGTAAGTATTGACATTTTCTTCACCAAACTGCTCGGCTATGTACAATCCCAACGATCCATAATTGTCGTAAATGTTACGCTTGGTACTGTCACTGAGTATTGAATGCGCTCGGTTAATTTCCTTAAACTGGAATGATAAAAAATGAGGTATTAAGCGACGCTGATTGCCAGCTGTAGTGTTTCCACCACCTACGCACATTTTAAGAAGATAACAAGTATGGAAGTTTTAGATACCTTTTCCGCTGCATCGGGATTATCTGGGTTTTTGTCCGGATGAAATTTCAGAGCCAACTTCCGGTAGGTTTTCTTGATATCATCGGCAGTGGA
Organism: Triops cancriformis; assembly: GCA_020615345.1. Taxonomy (NCBI): domain Eukaryota; kingdom Metazoa; phylum Arthropoda; class Branchiopoda; order Notostraca; family Triopsidae; genus Triops; species Triops cancriformis. The sequence continues at coordinate 18,427 of JAHZNP010000168.1, read as the reverse complement.
AGTCTTGGGTAGACCCAACAGTATGTACAACGAGTCGCCGGAAGTTCTAAAACAAGAGATAGTAAAGGTTGAATGTCAAGTTATATTGATCTGAAATAATGGATGTATCTATCGAGAAGGTAGAAACAGTGAAACTAGGGATTTAAAAAAAGGAAACGGAACGTTAACGGTATTTATACTATAAGCAGAAAGCAAAGAAAATTTGGAAAATGGTAACTTACGATAACTTCCTTTTATCCATTTGTATTTACTGGCTTTAGGATTGTTATTGCAGCTAAGGGACCCCTGCAGCTCAACTGAATAGTTTAAAGAGGAGGAGGTGGTGACTAACCGAAAGTTTAATAGTTGGCGTTACCTCGCGGAACAGAGAGGAAGCTTTCGCTCCGATTAATAATGTTTGGTTTGTTCCCGCTCAAACGCTCAAGAAGGCGCTACGTACGTTCCGTGTCTTGTTTTCTCTCTCTTTTTGTGTCTGTGCGCGCGTATTTCAAAAGTTTAAAGTAACGGTGATTGCTGTATTGCTTACAAACGATACTTAATACAGTATTATTTTAAGGATAATTTGTCAACCAGACCTCTCACGTAATATCTTTATGTCCTCATTCACTGCTTATAAACGTACTACCGGAACGTAGTATCCCAATAATAGAGCTGGCAAATACAATTCATTGAATTTGTCAAGTTCATTGTCATTGAATTTGAAATTTGTTCACCATATTTTTTTTATTCGATTAGCTTGAGTTAAGAAAGAATATTGTAGGAAGTGGCTTAGAAAATAACTGAATAAGAAATGCTTCCATCTTTTTTTTAAATTCGACGCTACACAACTGCAAATACACGAATATGGGTCTTAAAAACTTCTTAGTGCTGCTTTCGTTCACTATTCGACTTGACTTGACTCGAAAAGAAGCCCGAAATGAACTGAAATTATTGAATTGAATTGAGAAATTAAAACGATCCGAAGTACAATACATTGTCCTAAAAGTTTCGGTCTAGAATTAATTGGAAAATACAGTTTGGGTCTATAATTTTGTTTCAGTGCATAGTACCACTCGAGAAAACCGCTGACAGTTATAATTGTACCTAATTAAAAGAAGAAGGAAGATTAAAAGAAGCTCAGAAGACAATAGCGCAGTTGAAACAGACACTGGCAATTTTGTTTTCGAGACGAAAGGTAAAACACGATAGAGGCGGCATTCCAAACTTTCTCAAGGGTACGTACGGGATCTGCATAGATTAATAGAACACTATGTATTCGCAATTCCTTTGTTATAAAAATGTCCGAAAACGACAATTGGACTTTATTGTACAGGTGTTTAAAAAATCAGGAAAATTGTAGGATAATTATGGAAGCTCACAAAAAAAGACATGAATGTTAGAACGTATAGCGTATCCCTTGCGTCTTTCCAAACAATCGTACCAGAACAGTGCTGACTGCAACATCAAATAGATCCTATCCCACGAAGTGTAAAACCATGTTTCGTCGCGGCCATTTTCCTTCAGGTGGGATTACGCGATTCCTAATTCTTTGCGCTTCGGTTTTTCTAGTGCTCATTTTTCTTTTTAATTCCAATAAATTTATGGCCACTAGCAAGCCGCCTGAAGATTCACAACTCAGCGGAAGATTAAAAGATTTACTTGGAGAACGAGCTGCCGCCAATCGGAAAGTACTAGCCGAACATGGCTTGGCGCTACCAGCCGCCTGGCATCCGTATCAACGCATTTTGGTCATCTCAGCTGGGCAAAGTGGGTCAACCTTTACTGGTGAATTACTCAGCCAAATACCTGGCGCAGTATACAACTACGAGCCATTCATTTACGCTGATTTTCATAAGGAAACGTGGGATCACGAGAAACTGGAGAATAAACATGTCTCTGTCTTGTCCGAAGTGTTACAATGCAATTACGGTCCCTTGATGCAAAAGTATCAAGGGTTACGCAAGTTGCAACTCTGGCTACTTAGAAGGAACGCTGCGTACGTTTGGTGCCGGGAGGTCGAGGAAAAAAATTACTGCGAGAACAAGGAAAATCTGGCCCAAGTTTGTCAGCACTTTCCTATCCAAGTTACCAAAATGGGCCGCATGCCTTTGCGCTATGTTGTGCCCTTACTGGAAAGAACAGAACTGAATCTGCACGTCATTCTACTGACACGTGACCCCAGAGGCACAGTGGCTTCCCGTCGTCAAAAGCGATGGTGTCAGACAGAGTGCGCAGATCCTCAATTTCTGTGTAATTTACTTGAAGATAATTACAAAACAGCTTTACGAATGGCACAAGAATTCCCTGGACGAATTACCGTCATTCGGTACGAAGATATAGCCACAGAACCGGAAACCCGTCCCAGCTGGTTGTTGACGCGTTTGGGTGCCGCTAACGCCATCTATCGGCGATTATATCAAAGTAATACGGATCCAGAATAGGGCTTGTCCCAAATAGGTTTTGCAGTCCTTCTCCGCCAGGGTTGCCACTGTAAAATGAAACTCAAGGCTTGGCAATAAACCCCGCCTACCATGGTCACTTTTGTTTTTGTTTACCAGACATCAAAAGTGGCGTGCTTCACTTGTCTGTATTGTCTTTAGTTAAAGAAGAATCCAAAATGCCGAAGTGTTGTATAAAAGGCTGTGATAAGCGTTCAGGAAAGAAGTTGTCAAAATTAATGAAGAATACTGGACAAAAAGTGAGCTTTCATGCAGCTCCCAAGGATTCCTTATTATTAGAAGAATTTTGCGGAAGAATCAAACGAGAGATTGGTCAAGACATTCAAGTAAATGAGTTCCTTTAAAGCAAACAGGTTTGGTAAATCGTGCTTTTTAGATTACAAAACATACACGCATTTGTTCTCTGCATTACGAGGACGAAGATTTCTACTTGTTTGCGTCAGGCATTCGACACCTTAAACCTAATAGTTTGCCTACTGTGTTTGACATCCAACCAAGAGAAAATTCAAGCTGGTATGAAGAAAATGTGTTACCAAGTATATCTGACAATTCTGATGCCTTGGCGGATGAAGAAAATGGACCGAATGATCCGTTAGATCCAATGGACCAAACAGATCCGGACTATGGCAGTACAACCACGAATCTTGACTACAGAATTCTTGATGCTGTTGATGATTTAGGTACAGATAACGGACTCGACGGTGCTTTCATAAACGTTGAAACGGCGCAAAGTAACACAATTGCTTGCCTCCGGAAAGAGCTCGCAGAAGAAAAAGATAAATGTCTCGTATACGAAGCAAGCATCACGAGACTGTCCGAGGAGCTAAAGAAGGCTCATGCTGATCTACATCTGGTGAATACCAACATTGACAAATATAAAACAATTGTTGCGGATCTGAAATGTCAGTTGACAGGCACGCAGACCAACATACAGCTTTTAAAGACAGAACACTGTGACTTTAAATTCAAATATAAGGTGGCAAAATTACGACATGATTTTCAACAGTGTAAAGCTGACGTGACACTGGCGAAGGAACAAGGAGAGAAGGAGAATGTGGTGCAGGAGCTTGAGGACCTGAAGAACAATCTACAGCAGCTGACAGCAGACCTTGAGTACTCTCGATAAAGCCTTCAAGTGTGCAGATTGAGTTTTGAATATAAAGGATAACTCAAAGCTTCTGAAGTTTTATACCGGGATGGAACGAGAAGAAGAATTCAGCGCATTCTATGAATATTTGGGTGCTGGAGAGAACGGCGAGCATATCAAAATGTGGCGTGGTGAAAATTATACTAAGGATGCTAATGTTGCTGAAGTGATATCCGAGGAATCTGGTTCAAGTAAACAAAAGGGTAGGCCAAGAAAGTTAAGCGGTAAAAACCAACTTCTCCTAGTTCTCTGTCGCCTTCGTGTCAACTTGTGTGAACAAGATTTAGCGCACAGATTTGGCATAGGTCGGACAACAGTCTCTCGACTATTAACAAGCTGGTTTCAGTTCATGTTCTTTCGTCTCGGTGGAATGAAAATCTGGCCGTCAAAAGATTACGTCGTGAGAACAATGCCCGAAAGTTTCAAAGAAAAGTATCCATCCACGCGCGTTATCATTGATGCGACCGAGCTAAAATGCGAAAGCCCAAACAGTTTCATGTTGAAAACTGGTTTGTGTTCACATTACAAGTCCACGCATACACTTAAGGGGCTCATTGGAATCGCACCAAACGGAACTCTAACCTTTGTTTCAGCTTTGTACTCAGGATCAATATCGGACAAAGAAATAACTTTACAGAGCGGACTCCTGAATCAAGAATTTTGCGTTGGCGACAGCATTATGGCGGACAAAGGGTTTGACATTGCAAAAGTTTTACCAGACGGTGTAACCCTTAACATTCCACCATTTCGAAGGACAGGGCGCCAGTTTTCTCTTGGTGAGATACACGAAACCGATGCGATAGCGAGCCTACGGATTCATGTCGAACGACGCATTGAACGAATTAAAACTTTTAAAATCCTGTCTCATGTCATACCAATGTCATTATCTCCCCTTATCAATCAAATATGGGCTGTTTGAGCTTTACTCACTAACTTTCAAATGCCGCTGATGCTACAGAAGTTTGAAGATCCGATGGAATCACCGATTTATGTTGAAGAGAACGAGATGGATACCGCATCTGAAAGAGTAATGGAATTTGAAGATGACCGAGGTGAAGAAACTGATTTCTCTAGTGAAGAAGGCCTTTAGGCTAAGGTATTGTTATTTATTGTCATTTATTTGATAAACTGCTTTTCTGCGTTTGGCAAACTTCCATTTCAGTTTACGAAGCTCAGCATGGACATTGATATGTAACTTTGCATTAATTGACTAAACCTTGCTTTGAGGTATACTCAGGTCTCTCGATTAATTTGGCAGATCGACTTATGGATGAAACAATACGAATGACAAATACAAGTGACATTAAGTAGAAAACATTGTTTTTTTAAAAAAAGTACGAATAGCTACCACTACAAAAGATCAAGGTACATTTGGTTGAGATTGCTGAAATTTTGTTTCAATTCTCTGGTATCTCTTTGGAAAGATTCTGCTCTGAATCAATTTCCGTACAGAATAACGGAATGGCATGTTTGACGTAAAAATCAGTCAGTGTAATGACAGTCTCGCTCCACTTATCACCGTCAAAGAAAATTCTCTCGATTATCAAGCTTTATACGTAAACACTGCAAAATCCGACCAAGATGCCCCAGACAATGCCATTTGACCCAACACTTGAAAATAATACTGGTGTTTGCGAGCTAGCTTATGTTTCTCATCAACCATGCTTAAATAGAAATTTTTAGAAGAAAGGCACTCTTGTGGGGTTTTTGCATTCAGTGAGTGCGGGCATTTTATTTCAGCAATGCCATGTGGGGAAGGTTCCACAGGATCATACACTCGCCTGTCGGGGGTTGCTGCAAGCCAGGGTGTTTGTGGATTTATCACGAGACCCACGTAGTCAACTCGTATATTATGTCCCAAACGAGTTAAAGCTGCCTGGTAACGGTTTGCTGCCATGGACTCGTGGTTTTTACCGTATTTAACGGCTGGGATTTCAGAGAGATTCTTAGGTCGCAAGATGTTCATTATACCTTGTTCAGTCCATGGCGAGACACGTTTGGTAACCGAACCGAATTTACTCGCTGTCAACCTGAAGTAGGAAAAGAAAATGAATGATATTAAACTACCTAATTAATCTATTAATCTCTGCACCTGTACTTTCTCTCGTCTATCCATGTCAGACTCTCTGATTGGCACCTGGTATTCTTCTCAATTTCGTATGACAGATCTTCTGATATTTGAAGGCGATCAAGAAAATGTTCTGTTTCTCCAAAACGTTCTAAGAGGAAGCCTTCACGAACAGGTATCGAAAACCCGTTCCAAATTTCGGTTACGAACTCTGTACTGGACGAGCAGTCACAAGCCATGATATTCGTAAGCACCTTTTGGGACCAAAAAATTCAATTAATGACAGTTGTTTATCCCGACTCGCAACTCAACTTACCGTATAATTTGACGAATTGCCGTGAAACGTATAGTACAAAGCAGAATCTTCACGTACGTCTCCTATTCTTGTGTATTTCAAGGGAACGGGCGACGGTGCTGTATCCCTTACCAATTCTGCCAAAGGGCTGTTTATCAATTCGAAATCAGCAAGATTACCTAGTGCTTCATGCTCTATAGCACTGGAGAACGTTTTTAGAGACGGACGAAAGAGGAGGCATTTCAAATGGCTAGTATCTGTCAATCGAAAAGTAAATTGTTCTCGAGAACGTATTACACCCCACTGCTGCGGACGGCTTGTGCAAGATATTTCTGGGGGTACTTCTTCAAATCCAGGGCATTTATAGGAGCTCAATACCTTAAGGGTTGCAATAATGTGGTTACAACGACCAGTAATTCCCACAGCACAGGAGCACAAAGCTTTCTCTATAACATCTTGCCATGTTCGTACGACTGAAGGAGTTTTTAAGTGTAAAGTAATGTCGCGTGGCTTCAAATTCTTCCTGAAACTCCGAAAGCACTTTGCGCGTACTTGAATACTATCACAATCTTGTGTTCGTAACGTTTCAACCTTATGAACATACTTTTCGTCGTAGAACACTTCACTTCTTCTGTAGTGAAGTTTTACTCCGCTGGATTGATCAAAGTATTGTTTAATAATAGTCTCGCTTACAAGAGGAATAAAAGTTAACGAGTTTGTCCATTTGGTACTTCTACATTGTTCCATTATAATGTACAACCATTCTGACTAGGCAATGGCAGTAAGAAAACAATATCACGTGTTTTACGGCGTGCACAGGTAAACAAAAACAAAAGTGACCACGGTAGGCGGGGTTTATTGCCAAGCCTTGAGTTTCATTTTACAGTGGCAACCCTGGCGGAGAAGGACTGCAAAACCTATTTGGGACAAGCCCTATTAACGAACCATGGACGGACTTTCAGAAGCAGAGGATCACGTGTCGCAGCATGGAAGGAATATTTGCCTTGGAGAGATGTTTCGGAAATACAAAGAGTGTGCAAAGACGTGTTGGACAAGTTTGGATATTTGACCTTACTCGACGCTGATAAACTCAATGAAACTGCAACTTTCCAAACCGATTGGGCATTTCCAGCGACTGTGAAATAAGTACTGCGGATTATCGTGGGTAGCAGCGGTTACTGGCATCCATCTTTGTAAATGGCACTTGTTAGTAGAGAAAAGAAGCTCGCTACGCATTCCACAATACAGTTTTGTTTCCATCCCATGGCAGTAGATGGCGTATGTAGCTCATAAAAATGTATTGTTAAAGATAACGTTTGCAATAAATGTAACCGTCAACAGGCTTCGCCTACGACGGTATTGAAATTGACAAAAAAAGATGACGGAGTATTAGCCTTTGTTGTCATGATTACTTCAGTAGGTCTTCAAACTGACAAGAAAATTCCGGTTTACTGAATACGGGTTTGTAATGTATTTGTTTCTACACAGTTAGTACAAAGTGAAAAGAGTGTACAGTTGTAATTGTCCTCAGGGAAAATTGTTCTGATCGCGACAACAATGACCTCATTAAAATACAGAAGTTCCTGCAACAATAGAAACAATATTTCTTGTACACGTACTTTGTATTAATCCCCATGTTTTACCAAATTAAGCACAATAATAAAAGAAGCATTCTCCATTCTAATAAAATTATTTACAAACATTCTTGGAAGCGTATGTCTGAAACAATGAGGACCGTGAGAGAGCAGTAAAGAAAGTTCCTTTTACAGCTGCTATCGTTTAGTCCGAATTTGCACCACTACACAACACGTTACTGAGAAGCGTCAGCATGTCGCTACGTCATCAGCGCGGAAAGAAACACTTTAAGAGAACAAAGACAATCTCAGTGGTCTTCGTGTCAGCTGGTTTAAAAGGACATATTACACATAAAGCACGAAACAAATTATTTGGTTTACAAAAAAATTTACAATCTGAGGAATAATCCACTTAATAGGACAGGTGTACTACGACAATTAAGTTGTGCATTATCTGACAATGTTACGAGTTTCCGAACACAGAAAAAAATCCAGTTGCTTCCAAGTAGAACGCGAACGTAAAGACGCATAATAAACATCTGGACGTTTGAAAATTTTTCAATGTTTTAGACGTATAAAAGTGTGACATGTAGTCTCAAAATAAGAATTCCATATTGTATATACAGAAAAATGCGGTGAAACAACGTCTAAATATTCACGTGATATAATAGTTAAAAAACACGTTAACGTTAGGAGACACATTAAGATACGTATACACTTTATGGACGTCTACTGTCTGTAAACCAGGATGGTAACAATTACAGTTGTTCTATTCGTAACCAGACCACAGAGCACACCAGAGACCATATCCCTGTATAAAGTGCCGTTACAAGAAAATGGTTTGAAAAGGAGGGAGTTCGTGTGCAGCGGAAGAAGTGCTGATTGGCTGCGAGAGAAGCATGGAGCAGAAGAAGTGGTGATTGGCTGGAAAAAGCGCATCGATGTCTTTAATAAAAACATATCGATAGCGTTACAGCTTGTTGTCAATAAAAATATTTTTATAACGATACTAACAGAAGAAAGCACAAACCTTGTTTTTGTGTCTCAATGGAAATACATTAAAACAGACGCCTAGACTAATAATTGAAAGTGATGGTGCCATTCGTCTTTCTGATTGCCATGCAACTTGAGTACAGGTAAAGCATTTTTTAGTGTAATTCTACTTCTATCGATACGCGTAGCCTTTGTATCGATTCTTTTTTCAGGCTCATTTTCGAAATTCCCGGTTAGGGAAAGCTGGCTTGGCCAAGCCTCCTCTTCGAGGGCACTAGCCTGGGGCCTCAGAAAGTGGTAACAAAAGGTCCATAAGGAAGGGGCTCCATGTTCTCTCTATTAATATATTTACTCTATGAACCAGACAATGTGTTCCGTAGGCGGGGCTACCTTCTAGTGGAAGGTGGTCCCTCTGGCCGGTGGCGCCATGCAGCGTGACCGAGCCCACAACAAGAATATTCACAGTGTAATAATACAGTGTATTCCGGTTCAGATGAAATCAAAGGGACCGGATTTTTTTCCTAACCGAATTTCGCTGTAATGCAATACAATGAGATAGGAATTTGTCGGGACCGGAATGTTATTTCGTCTTAATCGACATTTCGTCTCAACCGTTTCGCCTTGACGGTTAACGGTTTCCACTGTATGTGGAACAGTTGTTTATCCTCAAAAACCGCTTATTTTTTGTACTCGAAGTGTAATACATTCAAGCAAGGACGTATTTAGGGGAAGTTTGGGGGTTCGACCCCCCACCCCCCCAAAAAAAATCATTAAGAGTTTCCAAGATCTAAAAGCCATCTTTTTCATATATTCCCCTTTTTTGTTACGAAAAATCAGCGTGAGGGAATTCCGTTATAGCTGCTAAATTAGAAAAACGACGCTTTAATGTATTGTACATACCTTCAGGATACGTTGAGGATACTTTAAAAGCTTATTCCCAAAAAATGTTTACATTTTATTCGTTTTCTAAAATTGACTGAAAACTTGCTAAACCAAAACTCGACAATGTGCACTAGATATTACAATGCAAAACTTTACTGTTGAGATATTTGTATGAAATAATGAGTTGTTTTTGGCAAAATCGCTAACGCCGTTTAGCATGTTTCCCTTATACCACGGTTAGGTGCACCGTAGCCTTAAAATTCAGAAACTCCACCGTGGAGGAAAGACTTAGATATAAGGGGAAAGACTTAAATAAGTTTAGCTTTCCTTTCAATCCACAGGAGTGATAACATCTCTCCTGAACAGGTTATGGATGTTTTCGCGGGAAAGAAAAATCAGTGGACGGACAGTTTTCGTGCTCCAAGCTTTCAGATATCCAAGTTTGAAGTCCTTTCCACTTGGCTTTCCCGAATTTTTTAATAGGTCCAGAATAGTACGTTAAGTATTTTTAAGTAAAGTTAATTACTTATCTAACATTAGTGTTTTAAGTAATACAGTAGTTTTATAAGTAAACACTTCAATTACTTAAGTATTTCAGTACTTTCAGAAGTAATATATATTTCTGGTATACAGGGTACTCCTGCTCAAACATTAATAAATATATATATGTGTACCTAATAAACGGTTAAATAATAGTCATTTTAACATTATCATTATTCTGCATATGTCTAGACGATTTCCTCAATTCATTGACTTACTGAAAAAAAAATCTCCCCCGCCCCCCCTCGAAATAAAATCCTGGGTACGGCCCTGCTTTTAAGTGATCCACTTTGCATGTGAGGAGGTCGCTGAAACAGGCCGGAATGCAGTTAAGTAATAAAAAATGAAGCAATGTCCTAAAAGCACTCAAGCTCTCTGACAACGACAGGAAGTTTGCGTTTAAAGGTATTGAGAACAATTAGCCACAATTATTTTCAAGAAGCATCGTGATAAACTAGAGCATAATAAACCTTGTAAGTTAGTGTGTTCAACACTCGTCCAAAACCCCACTCACTATTCATGGCATAACTGTGAAAGCAACAGAGCCTTCGTCGTGTAACTAAATCCCAACTGAACCACATTCATTGGCAACTAAGCAACTACGTGCTAACTCAAGGCCTGAAATACAATGTTTCATCTCCGTTGTTTTCTCATCGGAAATGTTTCCAAATGGGTACTTATTTGCGTTTTGAACTTCGTAGTGTTCACAGTGTTTCTCAATTTCTCCCAAACTACTTCCATTATTGAACCGGACGGAACTGTGTTAGCTAACGATAGTTTCACTAAATTGATTATTGAACAAACCGCCGCTGCTCGTAAAATACTTACAAATCACGGGTGGCCGGTGCCAGTGTCTGCAAAACAGTTCGACGCATTGTGATCATCTCAACTTGGAGAAGTGGTTCGACTTTTACTGGCGAGTTACTGAGCCAAATTCCTGGCGCAGTGTACAATTATGAGCCGTTTTTATACAAGTATTTCGAGGATATTCCCATTGACAACGATACAATAGCCAGTAAATATGTTTCCGAATTGCACGACTTATTACAATGCAACTATTCTACGTTGTTACAAAATTACGATGGCTTACAAAAGTTCCGAACCGAAGTTCTTAAAAGAAATGCAGTTTACGAAATCTGCCGCAACCTAGAGAAAGAAGACTATTGCGAAAACCCTGAACGCCTCACCCAGGCCTGCCGGTACTTTCTCGTCCAAATTACCAAACTAGTTCGGATGCCATTACCCCACGTTTTACGCTTTCTGCGAAAGTCTGAACTGAACCTGCACGTAATTCTGCTAGTACGTGACCCAAGAGCTACGATAGCTTCTCGTCGCTACAGAGGATGGTGCAAGAACGATTGCGCAAATCCTGAAAAATTGTGCAGGTTGCTAAGAGATAATTACGAAACGGCTTTGCATGCGGCGCAAGAATTTCCGGACAAATTTACTGTCTTACGGTACGAAGACATAGCCACAAAACCAGAAACTCACTCCTATTGGTTGCTCAATCGCTTGGGTTTGCCAGTATCGCCGTCTATCGTCGAGTATCTCGAAACACATACCAGTTCTAAACTGAAGAGCTACGGAGAAACTTTCAAAAGAAGAGGATCGAGCGTGGCACTTTGGACGAGAATTATGCACTGGAGATTAATCAATGAGACACAGAATGTATGCCAAGACGTTTTGACCAAGTATGGATATGTTCCAGTGCTGGACGTTGACACTATTAAACAAACCGAAACTTTCAAAGCTGATTGGAAGCTTATGGATTAAAGAACTAAAAGTTTAGGTTAACGAACAAGTGTCACGCAATGTCGGACTGTTTTGGTTGTTTATTACAGAATTTATTTATGTCTCAAAATATTGTGACAGCCTGATTTCTGACTTGACTTGTGTTATTACTGTTCTGGTCATGTCACGCTTGGTGTAATATTCAGTACCGTGTGAAGTAAAACACGTTCTGCTGTTAGGCGCGTCCTATCAGACACTGAACGATATTCCAAAGCTTCACACGCTATTGTATTTATAGGGCGTATTCTTTATTCGGTTCACGGTTTTGTCACTAGATGCGCCAGTGTGGTTTCACGAGAATAAACAGAAACATCAGACTCCGCAAAGGGATTAAGGTAGGGCTGGAGATTGGTTCGGCTTGACTTGAGGCGAGTCAAACCGAGTCGAGTCGATGTCGACCCGGTTTGGAGAGGACCGACTCCGACTCGACTCGGTTTGACAGCGACCATCTTTGACTCGACTCGGTTTGACAACACCTACTTCGACTCGACTCGGTTTGCAAAGAACAGTCTTGGGTCGGCTTAAAAGTCAACTTTCACCGGCTTTGATCCCTTTGAATTTGAAAGTTCTGGAAAGCAAGGTGAAAAAATAAACAAAGTGAAAGTGTATACCTTGCAATTCCAGGAAATGTTGAACGTAACCTTTAACCTTTGACGAGTCCGCCTCGATTCGGTTTGGCAAAGACCGACTTCGACCCGACTCAGTTTGCTAACGGCCGACTTCGACTCGACTCGGTTTGGAAGGTTGGCAAGTCGAGTCGAGTCGAACCGTTTCCAGCCCTAGTTGACGATCAACTGAACCCTTTTCTCAAATGATCTTAAGTACCTTGCCACTCGTGCGAAGGAGCTTTCCACCTTTAGGATGGTGAAATTCCTTCCGGACACTGTTTAGCTCGATTCTGGCATAACAAACCACTCCTTTAAAATCCCACCTAATGTACAACATCCCATTCTTCCGGTGGACCCCAGCTTTAGGGACGGTTTGTGAATTTCTGTCGCTTAATCCCCAAGATTTTTTTCTTGTTACGTTATTGTAGAAAATCCACGTTTAACCTCAGGTAATCATCTTCCTCAAAAAAGGATGCTCCTTGTTTTTATTCAGCAATAAATCGCATGCAGTCACGCGCTGCTCCAGGTCCTGTCGCTGAGGCCATATGGGAGCCGCGCATCCGCTCTTTACACGTTGTCAGCGGATTTCGGGTGATTCACAACGCTTTTTAGTGATAAACCAACATATCTCCTATATCTCCTGAATTAGCAAAAGTGGGTTTGTTTCCATCAAAGTCGTTATTTGGTCCGGCTTGGCCTCTCATTGGAGGCCACCACCCCGACAAACATATTTCCACTTCAAAACAGCGGACACCGTTTTCTAACCACGGATTCTTTTAATGCATCCGGACCATAAACTGCACAATTTTTTTAGTCGTTTCCGAACCTTAGCGACATTCCTGGAAATTTTAAAGCATATAATGGCGACAATTTCCAGCGAGATCGATCATCTTTCAGCGTCGAATAAAAACTTCGTATTCAAGTTAAGAATTGACAAACTTCAGTTAAGATGTCATTGAGTGACCCCTCTCACTAGTTATGGGTGTAAAAAAGTGCGTGTGGGCACTCAAGAGAAAAACCGGGGCTGTTTGAATTCGAAAGTGGTTGAAAAGGTGTTCAGATTCATTGAATGTCCCAATATTATTAGGGATTGTTTGGATCTACACTTGGCTTGCCGAACAGGACATCAGATTATGTATATTGCTTGTGACTTACGGCGTTCTCCTTTTATTGTCCTGCGGCACGTTATTCCGCACACGGAGTAAATCCAGCGCAGAGATCTGCTGTGTTCTGTCTACTCAGAATAACAAAAAACTGCTCCGGTGCAGCCAAACTTAAACGCCAGTAGCAAGGCAGCGCAAGCTGTAGAGGTCGATGCACTACATTCCAATTTGCGTAACATGTGGGGATGTAAATAAATAAAAATGCACTATAGGACTAAAATTTGGAAATTTTTAGGGTTATATCCTCTCTTTCTGCGTCCCTAGGCCATGGCCTAAGTTAGCCTTATGGGAAGATAGGCCCTGAGGTGAAGGGCACTTACACGATCTCAAACTTGTGTAAGTGCCTATTGTAGGTTATTATTTCGTGTGTCTTTCTTTTTTTTCAAACAAAAAGAAAAACAAAATAGCGAACAAATAGTTAAATCTTGAAAAACACTGTGATAGTAAAGTTTTTTAAAAAAAGAACACGTAAAATTCTTGACAATAAAAAAACACGTAAAATTCTTCACCATAACATACAATGAAGTTCTTGGAAAAGGCTAAAAAATGTACTGAAATAAGTTCAAACAAATAACGAGTGCAATTATTTTACTTAAAATTTTCATTGCCGTCTGCGTGAAACAGAAACACTTCCTGGAGAGAGGACAGGAATACGTATTCGCGCAATTCTGGACAAGATTAACGAGGCGAATTATTACTATAGTTGAAATAGACGTACGACCATAGTAAACAATGTCTGTTGAACGAATCACATATATACGAGAACTACGAGAAAAGCCGTTACGTATTAACGATAGCTTAAAGTAGATCTAGTACAAATGGTCACTTAAAAACTTCGGGTGTATCTGCATCCGTGTAAAGAGGAAAGCAATAAAAAGTAACATCCACAATACAAACGTCTAATATTTACGAGCGGTGAGTAACATTGCTTAACTATTCCAAGAAACCTTCTGGCAAGTGGAATTTCGGTATCGAAGAAGTCAGGTGTTCCGGAACTTGTAAGAACATTTTCGATACCTATATAAGCGTGAACTCGCAACAAAAAAGGAAGACACAAACAGTGGTTTTCAAAACAACAAGATCTCGCGAAGTAGTGACGTATTTAAACCCTGACAATTATGCAGTTGTCAATTGTCAACACTATTTAAACTGATTAAAGTAACTATCAATAATAAAAAAATGTTTCGTACGCGTTATTTCACAAGAGAAGCAATTTACAAACTTCTTGTTGCTTGCGTCCTGATCTTCGTAGTGTTCGCGTTCGTTCATTATCTTCCAAAACATACTTCAGTCACCCAAACAACTAAAGATGTATTAACTAACGGTCGATTCGGTGACTTACTCATGGAACGAACTGCAACTAGTCGGAAACTACTAGCAAACCACGGTTTATTGGTACCAACCTCCTTGGGTACGTATCAACGTATATTGGTCGTCTCGACCTTTCGTAGTGGATCGACGTTTACTGGCGAATTATTAAGCCAAATACCTGGCGTGCTGTACAATTTCGAGCCGTTCCTGCATTTGATCACCCGTGACATCCCCATTGCCAACGAAACATTTGCGACAGAGTATGTCTCTGAATTGGCTAAAGTGCTAGAATGTGATTACGGTCCTTCTTTGGCCAAGTATCCTGGGCTGGAGATGTTAAAATCCTTGGGTCTTGGAAAGAACACGGTGTACCAAATGTGCAAGGAAGTAGAGTCAAAAGGCTACTGCGAAAACCCGGAACGTCTCTCCCAGGCTTGCCAGTACTTTCCAATCCAAGTCAGCAAACTAGTCCGGATACCTTTGCGATACATTTTGCCCTTGTTGCGAAAACCGGAACTGAATTTGCACGTAATTCTACTGGTACGCGACCCAAGAGGTACGCTAGCTTCTCGTCGCCGGACAGGCTGGTGTACTGGGGAATGCGCAGATAATAAAAGGCTGTGTGGATTACTGCGCGACAACTACGCAGCAGCGCTCGAAGCGGCCAACGAGTTTCCTGAACATTTTACACTCTTGCGGTACGAAGATCTAGCCACAGATCCTGAAAATCGTTCCTATTGGCTGCTCAAGCGCTTGGGCTTGCCCATAACGCCATCTGTTACCCAGTATATCGAAACGCACACTGGATCCAAACCGGGGAAGTTTGCTGTTTCTGCCATAAGCAAAGGCTCACGTGTGGCACTGTGGAAGAGAAAGTTACCTTGGAAAGATATTAAAGACACGCAAGTTGTGTGCGAAGATGTGTTTGACAAGTACGGGTACCTGCCAATACCAAATGCTGATACACTCAATGAAAGCCAAACTTTCAGACCAGACTGGAGACTTCCACTGTCTGTGAAATAAATATAGTATTTACAAGTGATCGTTCGCCGCCATATTGTGAAAACGACGTTGCCTGTAGTAGTTCTCAGTGCCAAATGGCATTGGCATGGCGTTGACTGAGCGGTGAACAGATTATTTGTGATTCTACTTTATATTGCTAGCTATTGTAGCAGAAAGTAGAGTTATTTAAAATTTCAGTTTTTAGCTTGTTTTGTAGACTACATCAGTGTTTGAAAACTTGTTTTTATAAGAAATTATAATAATTTATTTAAGAGAAGTCCCTGCTAAGTTATTGCCCTTGTATACGGTGTGATAAATGAAACCAGATATGTTGACGTAATGAAATTGTGTTGGAAAATAAAATATGATGTGACTTACGGTCAAACAAAAGAAACCCTAAAATCTTACGTAGCGCGCGTTTTCTTTCCTTGCATTGAAGAACGCTTGACATGCTTCCGCAGCAGAGCCGGGAAAATTCAATTAACGGAACTGAATTTGACTTGGATTCAATTCATTTTCAGTGAAGTAAGGCTCAATCAGACTGACGGATTTTTCTTTGGTCTGTGTTTTTCCTCTCCGTTCTTCCCCCTTTTTCTCATGGAAACTCCTTCCTTGGGGGCAAGAATAGGAAAAACGACCGACCAGAGAAAAAATCCGCCTGTCTGTGGGCGCTCTTAGGCTGCGGTCCCACTAGCCGGATAACCATGGTTATTATAACCTTTTCTTTGGAAATATCTAACTTTTTCTATTCCTGGGACAGCGATTTCCAAAGAAAAGATTATAATAACCATGGTTATTCGGCTAGTGGGACCGTAGCCTTAGTCAGCTAAAAAAGTTGAGTACGTCTGAGCATGGACACAAATGATTTTCTGACAGGAGTCTTGGCCCGTTGACGCTAATTCGCATAAACGTACAGTACATGAAATAAGACTGCACCAAGAGAGCGCGAGAATATTGGCGACGGCTGTTGGAAGAGTACACTAACGTGCTGTTATTTCGTTATTTCGTCTCAACCGGCTTTTCGTCTCAAACGTTTCGTCAAATCGTCTTGGCAGTTAAGGCCCCGGTATACACAACTTCCGAAATTTTTTTAAAAATAAAAGATAGGGACACGCTTTTCTTATTAGAAGGTAGGTCTGCTCAAGTGACTTATAACAGAAGCAAAACGAAGTCAAACAGAAACTCCGGACAGCGGTAAAGCATAATAAAATCAAACAAAACCTTGAAATTTCATACACAATATCACAAAAACTACCAACAGATCTCTTTTTTCTTTTTATTATAAAACTTTAAAAAATCAGAGCTAGTGCACTACATTGCCCGATTTCCATTTTTCTGTATAATAAGAAAGAAGCACACATTCAGTCAAAGTTTACAAATTTATCAAACTTCTTTTTTCACAAAAACTCGATGTTGTGTACTAGTCATCACTAATAGCAACTTTACTATCGAAACAATATCATTGACATTTTGACCGTTTTCAAATTATGGTGTCTGAAATCGTCCCATGTTATTCGCCCATAAGGGGTTTGTGTATACCGGGGCCTTAATCCTAGCGTTAGCAGTGTGTCGAATCTTTATTTTAGTGCATTTTAGATTATTCTCGACCGATTACCGACACTTTTCGTCCGAAGCATCCAAAACAAGCAAATTTTCAATAAAAACAAGATCCGGGTAAAAGAAAATCTTCGGCTAGAAGATTCTAGCTCGATTAAAGATTGTATCGCAAAATTAGATTGCC
Source organism: Triops cancriformis (assembly GCA_020615345.1). Taxonomy (NCBI): domain Eukaryota; kingdom Metazoa; phylum Arthropoda; class Branchiopoda; order Notostraca; family Triopsidae; genus Triops; species Triops cancriformis. Next base: position 874 of record JAHZNP010000168.1, on the reverse strand, counting down.
TCGGATGTAACTGCACCCCTGTAAAGAAGGAACGAATACAAAATTACAGAACACAATAAAGGAGGGATGGGACAGTTTACACGTGGGACAAACCGTACAAAAATTATTACTAATGAACTACGACAGGTTTGGATCTGAAAAAAACTGTACACTTAGTGAGAGCTACCACTCTCCCGACTTTTCTACGGACTCGGACGTTTTATTCCGTCGCGTAGGTTAATTACGTTACAATATGCAGATACTATGATACACGAAGTAAAGTGTTTAACGATGCATTCACTTGTACTTCACTTTACTAACCTCGCCGGAAGAGACCCTGTCATGAACATATAAAAAGAATAATTAGTGTTTTTATGATCACTAGACAATCAAGGAAAATGTGGGCACATAAAAGTGGATTAAACTTAGAACACAGCTTTGTATATTATGACTGTTAATTGTACTATTTTCCTGTTTTTCCCCACGTACTTCGCGCTTACACCAGATATACTTAGCTGGATGGGGTATATTTAGTACCCAAATTGCAGTGCGACGAAATCGGTCCATATGTGTTCTAATTACAAAATATTCGTGAGCTTTACGAAACACAGGGAGATCTATCAAATATAGGTTCTAAAATACATATATTTGTACTGTAAGTCTCGGGTGATTATTGAATTTTACAATCAAACGGGGGAATTAACGAATTTTCCGAATTCTTACACAACAAAAATGCTTCTGGGAGAAAAAAATTGCTCCGATTTGCAAGTACTATTTCGATACAGAAGGTATACTTTCTGGTGGTCAATACAACTACGTCCCAACACGAATCAGAACATGTATTAATATATCAACAGATCAGAAGCAATAAAAACTTGAAGGAATATAGATAACG